>QVTF01025317.1:22500-37500 GCA_003573665.1 Oxygymnocypris stewartii | reverse complement strand
TCTAGTAGAATGCGCCCGAAGACTAAGAGGTGAAGGGAGTTTCCGCGCCTCATAAGCCAGCGAAATGGCGTCTCTCACCCAGTGAGAAATCCTCTGCTTTGACGTGGCAAGCCCGCGGCGACCAGCACCAAAACAGATCAATAACTGGGGAGATTTTTTCCAAACCTTGGAGCGATCCACATACAGCTTCAATGCCCTGACCGGGCAGAGCATGTGGAGTCTCTCATCCTCACTTGAAGCAAAGGGAGGGGGATGGAAAGAGTGAAGCGTGACCACCTGAGATCGAAACGACGTGGACAAGACCTTGGGAATGTAACCCGGCCTAGGCCGCAGGGTAACTTTGACTAGACCCGGGGCAAAGTCCATACACGTCTCACTATCAGAGAAAGCCTGCAGATCTCCAACTCTTTTCAGTGACGTAAGCGCCAGCAAAAGAACAACCTTAAGAGTCAGTATCCGATCCGAAGCTGACTCTAAGGGCTCAAAAGGGGCCGTCACTAGTCCTTCGAGGACGACTGACAAGTCCCAAGAAGGAACTGCCGTAGGGCGAACAGGCCTAAGGCGTCTGGCCCCACGCATGACGGCGGAGACCATCCGATGCCTCCCCAAGGGGATCTCATCCAGCTCTCTCCGAGCTGCAATGGCCGCTACATAAACCCTAAGGGTGGTAGCAGCCGCCCCTGCTGTCAGCCTTTCTTGCAAAAACTCCAGCACTGGACCAACAGGGCAGTTAACTGGGTCAATTGCACGAGTCAAACACCAGGATTCAAGGACGCCCCACTTGGAAGAGTACAGCTTCCTAGTAGCGGGGGCTCTGGCACTGGCTATGGTTTCCTGAACTTCGTCAGGCAAATCATCAATCACAGCCCTTGGCCCTGTATGGGCCATAACCACAATTTCCAGAGTTCTGGCTGAGGATGCCAGATCTTGCCCTGAAGCTGGGACAGCAAGTCCCGCCTGATCGGAATCTCCCAAGGAAGCCGATACAAGAGGGGAGTTAGCTCCGAGAACCAGGTCTGGGAGGGCCAGAATGGGGCTATGAGAAGGAGACGGGCACCGCTCACCTTCACTCTGCATAGTACTGCCGGAATCAGCTTTATTGGCGGAAACGCGTACAGACTGGCAGTCGGCCATGGGTGGGCGAACGCAACTATGCCCAGAGTCGTCGGGAAACTTAGGGAGAACCAGAGCGGGCACTGGGATGACTCTTGTAGAAGCAAAGAGGTCCATCTCCGCTTTTCTACACAGATCCCAAATCTGGGATACCGTCTGACGGTTCAACATCCATTCCCCGGGCTCGAGCTTCTGTCTCGACAGAAAAACGGCCGCCAGGTTCAGTACTCCCGGAACGTGAACCGCCCTCAAAGAAAGGAACTTGTCTTGGGACCAAAGGAGAAGATAGCGCGCAAGCCTGTCCAGGGTGCGCGACTTCGAACCTCCTTGGCGGTTTATGCCTTGGGACACAACCGCCATATTGTCCGTCCTGACTATAATATGATGCCCCCCGAGAACGGGGAGAAAATACTTCAAAGCCAGGAAGACAGCCCTGAGTTCCAGGCAGTTTATATGCCAAAAGAGGAACTCTTCCTTCCACTCTCCACTCGCCGGCCTTCCTTCGAAGACCGCGCCCCAGCCTGTCATTGATGCGTCCGTCGTGATCATATGGCGACGGTGGATCGCACCCATTCTCACCCCGCTCTGGAGAAAGACGGGGTCTCGCCACATTAACAGGTGTCGGCAGCAACTGCGCGACACTCTGATAAGGCGAGTAGCTGGTACAGTGGGGTGTAACCTCAGCTCCTTCATCCACCAAAGGAATGGCCTCATGTGAAGCAGGGGAGGCTGCTGCCATAAGGCCCAACAGCCTGCGGCAGGTACCTACAGAGACATGATGGCCTAGCTTGAGCGGGCCAAACATGCTGTAAAAACTGGTATCCGGGCAGGAGCCAAACGGGCCTGCATCTGAACGGAATCCAAACGAACCCCTAGAAATACGGTTCGTTGAGATGGGAGGAGCACAATCTTCTTGGCGTTCATCCTGAGGCCAAGAGAATGGATGTGGCCGAGAACGATATCCCTGTGACGACTCACTAGCTCCCTGGAGTGAGCCAGAATGAGCCAGTCGTCCAGATAGTTCAGTACACGGATGCCCTGGAGCCTCAAAGGGGCCAGTGCAGCATCCATGATTTTGGTAAATGTCCTCGGGGCCAAAGCCAGGCCGAAGGGCAGGACCTTGTATTGGTAAGCCTTCCCTCCAAAGGCGAACCGAAGGAATCTCCTGTGTCTTGAACGACCTGGATGTGAAATACGCATCCTTCAGGTCGATGGTGACAAACCAGTCCTCCTCCTGGACCTGAGACATGATGGTTTTTATCATCAGCATCTTGAACTTCCCTTTGTAGAGGAGAGGGAAAATTAAAACGCCGTAGATCCAGAATGGTCTCAGGCCGCCGTCCCCCTTCGGCTGAAGAACCCTCGTTCGATGTCCGACTGCGGTATTTCCTCTATCGCTCCTTTCTGTAGGAGGGAGGAAAGCTACAGCTGTAGAACAGAAGCCTTGGAGGCGCTGTTTACTACCGTCAGTTGAGCCCGTCGAGGCGGGGGGGATATTCCCCAAACTGAAATGTGTAGCCGGACCGAATCGTGAGCAGCGGCACCCTCCGCCACGAAGGAGAGCCCTTGGCGTTCTTGTCCGGGTTGATGGAGTGTGAAGTGCTGGACTGACAGGTGGTCAGCACGGGGTCCGAACGCTGCAGGGGAGAATCGACTGTGTCCCCACACACGCAGCCCGCTGGCGGCGAAAGGACGGACTGTAGCGGGGGAAAGACAACGTGTCCCCCAACTGCCAGACCGAGAATAAATGAGGATGAACTCGTCCCGCACGCCAAGTCCCTAGGGGCGGCTGTGACGGTTTTGAGTGAGGAGAGTACGATTGAAGCGGGCAGAAACGCTTTTGCGGTCTGACCTCGCCTCGTAGCGGTGAAACCCCTGCAGGTCTTTTCTCGAACGCTGCAGGGGAGAATCGACTGTGTCCCCACACACGTGGCCCGCTGGCCGCGAAAGGACGGACTGTAGCGGGGGAAAGACAACGTGTCCCCCAACTGCCAGACCGAGAATAAATGAGGATGAACTCATCCCGCACGCCAAGCCCCTAGGGGCGGCTGTGACGGTTTTGAGTGAGGAGAGCACGATTGAAGCGGGCAGAAACACTTTTGCGGTCTGACCTCGCCCCGTAGCGGTGAGACGGCTCTCCTCTGAGGTTTAGCCACAAATGGCGCTCTGCGGCCACCGAACCCGCCATAAGGTGCCCCACGGCGCGTGCGGTGTGCTTAGTGGCTCTGAGAGCTAAGTCAGTGGCTCTGCGCAGCTCCTTTACAGCCTCCGGAGTCAGACCAGTCCCCTCGGGTTTCCTTGAGGACGTCCGTCTGGTAGGCCTGAAGGGTGGCCATCGTATGGAGGGCTAGGAAACAGATAATCCTGCATGAATTCAACCGGTGAATTCGCACGCACATGCTCTGGTTAGGGAGGGAGAGAAAGGCGAGGCCTGTCTGCTCACTCTCCTTCTCCTCGAGCTAAACATCCGAACCCCAGGTTGCGGAATCACGAGAGGCCGCGGATTCATGCGAAGCCGCGGAGGCCTCCGGAGCACGGCGGGGAAAGAAAATGGATGACTCCTTTTCACACACCTCAAGCCGAAAGCGGAGGGTTATGAGACAGAGATTCTCACAAAATACATTCAAATCACAAAAACCGCATGCGTAAACCCCAAACATATAATTTACTTATCTGTGCGGGTCATAGCGAGCGATGAATCGCGCACACGGCATGGCGGTATAGCCCTGCTACACCGAAACCACGAGGTTGGTGAAGTCAGCGGCCGCCGCGTTAGTAAAGCGGGAAGAAAAAGGCTGTTTCCAGGATCTGAAAATCTCCTGATGCAGATCACCGAAAAACGGCAGCTTCCTCTGCTAATTTTGGAATTTACACCGCTAAGAAACCGCTCGTTGAGTTTCGAAGAGCGAGAGTCGCGGGGCTCGTCCAATCCATGCGTGAGCTTCTCAGCGGGCGCGCGAAAGCACGTCCACGAGCTCAGAATAGGCCGGTAAAGGCCGCGCCTCCTGACCGCTAAGCGGTAACGCATCTGCTAAACTAGGCCCGAAATCCTCGGAGTCGTTGGCCGCAGTTAGCAGAACATCATCTATCCCGAAGGAAACAGTATAACGTGCCCTCGGGCTAGGAAACAGATAATCATGCGTGAATTCAACCGGTGAATTCGCGCGCACATGCTCTGGTGAGGGAGGGAGAGAAAAGGCGAGGCCTGTCTGCTCACTCTCCGTCTCCTCGAGCTAAACATCCGAACCCCAGGTCGCGGATTCACGGAGAGGCCGCGGATTCGCGAGAAGCCGCGGAGGCCTCCGGAGCGCGACGGGGAAGAAAATGGATGACTCCTTTTCACACACCTCAAGCTGAGAGCGGAGGGTTATGAGACGGAGATTCTCACAAATTACATTCAAATCCCATAAACCGCATGCGTGAACCCGAAACATATAATTTTACTTATCTGTGCGGGTCATAGCGAGCGATGAATCGCGCGCACGGCGGTTGACAGCGACGAAACTCCATGGCACTTCACCGCGAGGAGAACAAAGTTCCACTGAGGCAGTCGCCGAAGTGCAAACGGATAATCGTAAGGGTAGTAGATGGGTAAGAAATCGCAACAACGAAGGGCAATGTGACCGCTTCGTGAAGGCAGAGAAATCTGAGGAGTGGATGGCGCGTTCGCCAGTATGACCTGACGACGTCATTGCGTCAGAGACGGCGTCGCGCCATCAGCCAATGAATTGGCGTGATTCTATATGGGTTCAAGACTCGGTCACGCGGAGGCGTTCCCGAAGCGGTCAACGCAGTGTTGAGTTACCTATGAAAGAGAACAGCAGTAAATGCAGAAGCAGCGCTTCATGGAAGGTGTTAAATAAGCATGAAACACATAAAATTACATGCATATTAAATTAATGTGTATTTATGAATGAAGCATACATTTAAGCTTGAACATTTTGTATAAATAATTTTTTTTTATTTTTTTTTATTTTTTTTATAAATATTAATAATAATATTAAAAATTATATTATTACTATTATTGTTTTCTTAATGTTTTAACTAACATTTTGTTTAATATTTATTTTCTATAAATAATTATATTGTTTATTTTTTTTATAAATATTAATAATAATATTAAAAATTATATTATTACTATTATTGTTTTCTTAATTTTTTAAGTAACATTTTATTTAATATTTATGAAACAAATTGTATAATAATATTAGAAATTAAATAATATTTAAATATTAATATATTATAGTTTATTTTTGTTACTATTATTATTAAAACTGATTGATAAAAATCGAATATTTGGCAAAATTGTGTAACACGCACAGCAACAAACTCGATTTTTATCAGAAACATTTATTCAATTTTTCCGTAATTGTGCATCCCTAACATAGATGTAATTAAACACTGAACTACTTGTCGCTCCGCCGCAGATCTGACGGTTTAGAGCCAGCGAGGGAGCGATGTGTCAAGCGTCACATGAGCAGATGGCCGATGAATGACGGCGGGTTCACAGTAAGCGTGAAGATGGCGTGACTAAACCTGAAGAAACTCAACCACACCTGCTACACACCAGCAGCGATGCAGAACCAGCCAGATCAACAGAGGACCTGAAAGAGAGCAGGCTCACGTCCAGCAGCGATGCAGAACCAGCCAGATCAACAGCACACCCTCAGAGGACCTGAAAGAGAGCAGGCTCACGTCCAGCAGCGATGCAGAACCAGCCAGATCAACAGAGGACCTGAAAGAGAGCAGGCTCACGTCCAGCAGCGATGCAGAACCAGCCAGATCAACAGAGGACCTGAAAGAGAGCAGGCTCACGTCCAGCAGCGATGCAGAACCAGCCAGATCAACAGAGGACCTGAAAGAGAGCAGGCTCACGTCCAGCAGCGATGCAGAACCAGCCAGATCAACAGCACACCCTCAGAGGACCTGAAAGAGAGCAGGCCCACGTCCAGCAGCGATGCAGAACCAGCCAGATCAACAGAGGACCTGAAAGAGAGCAGGCTCACGTCCAGCAGCGATGCAGAACCAGCCAGATCAACAGAGGACCTGAAAGAGAGCAGGCTCACGTTTTATTTTTTTGCTTTTAACAAGCAGGGAACATTAATAACATCCTGCAGTTGATAGAAAACGATTCACACAGCCACCTATCGTTTGAAAAATTGTGCACTTAGTGATCAGCTGAATAATTAAATGCTTGAATCTTTCATGAAACTCTAGATGGAGCAGGCTGATGGGTATTAACGTAGCTGATGATATTCACAGTGTTAACGACTTGGCACAAGCTGATTGGTTCATGTTGCATATGCAGCCAATGAGCTTGGTGCTTTCCATTTAAATGGCTGGGGGGCATTTTACATCATGCTATGCTATTCCTCTGAAACCCTTAATTAAACAACGAAGTGTTTACATTTACGCTTTTATCCAAAGTGACTTACAGTGCATTCAGGCTATACATTTTTTCCCTGGGAATTGAACCCACAACCTTTTGCGCTGCTGACGCAACGCTCTACCACTGAGCCACAGGAACATATGTTTGTCATGTTCTGACCATAAAGAATAGTTTAAAACTATAATTAACCGGCTGGTTTATACAACTTTCACATTTGAGCTGCCTTTAAACTTGAAGGAAATAAATATTTGACATTTATTGTGATAATTATCAATATCGACTAATATGATAAAAAAAATTGATATGTTTTTTTAGCCATATTGCCCAAGAGATCTTCTGAAATTTGTCATAACAGAACTGACCACATAAGACATGTAAATGTATGAATATATGTCAAATGTGACCATGGACGAGGAAACTAGTTATAAGGGTACATTTTTGGAAATTGAGATCTCTATACATCATCTGGAAGCTGAGTAAATAATATTTCCATTGATGTATGGTTTGGACAATATTTGATAATCTGGAATCTGACGATGCAAAAAAAATCTGAATATTGAGAAAATCATCTTTAAAGTTGTCCAAATGAAGTTCTTAGCAATGCATATTAATATGTTTTGATATATTTACGGTAGGAAATGTACTAAATATCTTCATGGAACATGATCTTAATATCCTTTGTCATAAAAGAAAAATCTATAATTTTGACCCATACAATGTATTTTTGGCTATTGCTACAAATATACCCAGCGACTTAAACTGGTTTTGTGCTCCAGAGTCACATATAGCATACATCCAAACACCTATATATATATATTATATAGCCACACACACACGAGAATTACATAATACAATAAACCTCTTATACATACATTTAATACATGTCCCTTCCTAACCAATACTCACAAAATCTTAAATGCGTACATATTCACATCCACACATGCTTATATTCAGATGAAACAACTCCAGCTTGAACACGGAAGCAGATCCTAAACTACAAAACGAGTTTACTAAACACTTCTCATCTACAAGATCACTCCAGAATCACATCTGAGTCTCCTGCACAACGTCACGGCACACATTCACTTATTTGCAGCTAGAATTGAAGATTCATTTTTGCACTTGCAGGACAGCAACATGTTTTCCAGTGAATCACTTGTTCAGCAGATCGGTTATTTATCATAACGAGTGCTATAAATGGACTAGATTGTGCAAATGTGACTCCAGACTGGCATGATGTTCAGTCTATTGAGCTAATCGAGACCGCGCTCATTTCTGTCACAGCTCGATAACAAAAGGCTAAATATTTATTTGAGCAACGCTCGGACATCTTGCGTGTCGTTGTCAGAAGCTGCGTGAGTCATGAGCAATATGTCGAGTTATTCACGATCCCACCGTCAGCTGTTCCTTTAATATTCATGAGGACAGAGACACAGACGGGCGGCTTTAAATCGTTTACTGCACGGATCGTGGAGGAGAATCTGCAGGATTCGGATTGCAATCATGTGAAAACGTGGCCAAATATGAAATTAGTAAATGTGTGGATGCATTATGGTGGTTGGCTGAATGTTGTCAGCTTATCTATGGCTTATTTTGAGATTAGTGTGCAATTTATTACTCAATAAATGCATGAAAATAATTTAATAATAATAATACCTAGTTTGATTGTGTTAAACGCCATACCAGCTTCTGTGGCTATTCTCATGACGAGAAAATTCATGGCGGAGTTATATCACATTTTTTAAATGTATTTTTATGAAAAACTCTAAAACTGTATTTAGCTTAATTTTGTTAAACATGCAAAAAAAAAAATTCTAATTGCACAAAATTTATTTTTTCGGATTAAAATTGAGATTTAAAATACAACTTGTGATTATAATATCAATATGACTAATAACAACAACACTAAAAAATATTACATTTGAAATGAAACAAAACTATTGTAATATTTTACTGTAACAAATACTATTGAACTAAATACTAATAATTTTATTTTACAGTACAACTGAAATTACAATAAAAAATATAAATTATCAAAAAAATACTCTATAATTTACTTTAAAATAAGAACATTTAAGAAAGATTTTACAATAAGTTTTACAGTACAATTGAATTACAAGAATAAGAATAAAATATGAAACGATACTACTACTGTGATACTGTGATTTTACTGTAAAATAAAAAGAAAAAAACATTATAATATTTTTTAATTAACTGAAATTACAACAAATAAAAAAAAATGTAAATAATATTAGTGATATTTCACTTTAAATTAAGAGCATTTAGGAAAATGTTTACACAGCACAGCTGAAAAAATACATAAATAAGACTAATAATAAATGTGAAATATTAAAATACTATTGTGATATTTTACAGTAAAATAGAAAAATATTTATGAAAATGTTAATTGTTTTACAGTACAAATGAAAAATTGAAATACTAATATTTTTCTTGTTGATAAGAGTGTTTATAAGTACTTATTACACTTTTTGGAAAATGCAACAATTAATGCAACAATTAATGCAACGAGTCACATCATGAGCAAACGAACACCGTGCCCTATGATACACGCTCTGCTTATTTAATTAATCTCAGCCTTTGTGAATCGATAATCATGGTTTTATTTTAATTTATCACATTAATGCTTCAGGTTTTCACATCACAAATTATAATAACCTGCACATATGCATGTATTATATAATATATATTCATGCATTGCATTTAATCTGAAGCTGTACGACTCTGAAAAATGTCTCCAAACAGGTGTTTGAGTATCAATTAACACAAACAAGCCATCAAACCTGTGATTACTTTCCAAAGAACCGCTTCAGTACATGATGAACAATGACCAAACGATCAAATGAGCGTTACACGATGAATAAATCTGGTGAAATAACGGTGTGAGCGTGTTATTTATAGACACAGATACTTTATTCAGGAGAGCAGCATTGTGCAGTCTCCATTTCTCTGGCTTTATTCACATCTCCGCTGAGGATTCACTCGCTCTGTGTTTCTCTCTCTGTTCTGGCACACGGCGTCCAAAAATAACCCGTGTGTTTGCGTGAGGCTCGGGAGAACACGCATCGCTCTCTGTGTGAACAATAATCACTACAAACACACACCGGTTTACAATCACGCAACATCCGAAATATTTCTGTAGTTGTTAAATGGCCAAAACAAGCGTGCAATGTTTCAACAGTACCATAATAATAATTATATTTTAATTCATCTCTTTTATTTGGTTGAATGTTTTAGTAAAAAAAAAAAATTATTAGTAGTAGTATGATTTTCATATAATAATTATATTACATTTAAATGATATTTTTATTAATCTCTCAAATTTGGTTTTCTATTTTATCAAAGAAATATACATTTCTATGTTTAATCTGGCTGCAGAGGAACACTGGGTTGCCTGATATAAAGAGAAGTAATCCCAGAAACAGAGCTTCCCACCTGTGCAATATGGAAATATCTGCTAAGTGTGATACTTATTATTGTCAACCTGGCAACCATATGTACGCGCGCGCTCTCCACTGTGCTTGTTTGATAAAAACACCGGCTAGCTTGCAGTTTAGCGCTCTCCACTTCAATATATTCTCAGAAAAGTGTAATTCATCAGGTGTTCACTTATGAGAGGGGGGGGGGGGGGATAGAGAGAGAGAGATGCTGTGTATGCATGAATTACCACCATGTTGCCACGTTTCTCTGTTAACAGTGAAGCTGTGGGTTTAATTCCTTGAGAAACAATGTGTGTGAGTGACTGAGTGCGCGCGTGTGTGTGTGTGCGTGTGTGTGACTGAGCGCACGTGTGTGAGTGTGTGAGTGACAGGGTGTGTGTGTGTGTGTGTGTGTGTGTGAGTGACTGTGTGTGTGAGTGACTGTGTGTGTGTGAGTGACTGTGTGTGTGTGTGTGTGAGTGACTGTGTATGTGTGTGTGTGAGTGTGTGAGTGACTGTGTATGTGTGTGTGTGAGTGTGTGTGTGTGTGTGTGTGTGTGTGTGAGTGTGTGTGTGTGTGAGTGTGTATGTGTGTGTGTGTGTGTGACTGAGCTCCTGATTATTCGGAGTATTAGTAGTAGTATGATTTTTAATATAAGAATTATATTAATCATTTTTATTGTTTTATTTGTATTAATCTCTAATTGTATTTTTTGGGTCATGCTAGAGGTTTTGTGTACGATGGCTCCTTTCTCATCCTCATCCGAGATCAACCTCATCAACTTCCAGAGCAAAAGCATAAAAATCAAACTACATCCAGTGCAATAGCTAAAGCATCTAGATATGAAATAACTCGTTTCTGAAGACAGCTCCCATGCTACGCCTCCTCCTGATGTCCTGCGTGTTCTGGTCTCCTCCGCTCTGACATGAATGACGCCTCTCTCCTCTAACAATCCACCCCCGGCGCGAGGGACGAGGACACGGTGGAAGGGAATTCCTCATTACCTCAGCAAACACCGTCTCTCTGTATCGACCTGCACGCGAGTGGGCAGACGGCATGCACACACACACACACACACACACACACGAGCGACTGACCCGCACAAAGCCTGTCGCTCAAACACCAAACATGATGCACAACATGCATGTGAAGTATTGCATGAAATGCATCTTGGTATCACTCCAGCAAGTCGATTGCATAACATTCACAAAACGGTACCGCTCATTCACCTCTAGCGACTCCATTTGACGTCAGCGAATGATGTCAAAACCCAGAAAGCTGCGGATGTGTGTCACTTCAGAATGCAGACACACAAACACATGCGAATGCATTTTTAAACAGCCTTACACAAACTCTCTGAACCATTTTCTCCGGTCTCGTACACAGCTTGACTACATTTCCCATAATGCACCTGCGGGTTTAGTCATAAGTACAATGGTTTAACGATCGCTGTGAGAGCGTGATAAATGCAAGATGCAATAGACGCTCATGCACCACACACACACGGCTTACTGTCTCCGCTGGTTTATCGCTGATCTCTACGCATCATTAGCTGCTTGCGGCTCTGAGGCAGCGGCGAGCGCATTTCAGACACTAACAGAGAACAGACAGATCTCCACCTCTCCGCTTCGTTTCTGACGCCCCCCTGCTTTTTCTGAATGAAGCACAGCCGCTCTCTCTCTCTCTCTCTCTGAGCGAGAGAGCATGCGCTCATTCACTCTTCCTCCTTCACTCATTTGCTCTGAGACGGAGTGAAACAGTACTGAGGAGAAACTCAATGCTACTGAAAACGCCTTGCTAAAGACAAGTGCACACAAACAGACGGGACTATAGGTTAAAATACTATAATAGCATAAGAGAAAGTGTGTGTTTTGGGTGCAAAACTAGTTCTTGTTGTTTTAAATGAATCTATTAAAGCACAAATATTCCATGTACCTCCTAATTAATATGAGCTCATGAAAAAATGCATGGAAAATAAATTATAATTAATGAAACTGGTATTTCAGTATCTGAAAAAAGAATTATAACCCGAATGAGTCGCTTTGGATAAAAGCATCTGCTAAATGCATAATCTGTGTGATTTAATTCATTTTAATTTGTTAAAATGTTATTGAAAATGGTCAAATAACAAAAAAGTTATGGTTTTAATTAACTATAATAACCCTCTTTGCAGCTGATCTTTAAAGTGTGACATCTAGGGCTGTCGCGATTCGTCGATTTTAGTCGACTAGTCAACATACCGGAAGAACTGAATAAATGAACATTAATAAAACATTATGAACTGTACTAAAAGTAGGATGCAAAAGTCTTCCAAGGATCCCTACGAGAAGAGTAACTAAAAACTGTTTGTTTAATGGCAAAAATCCTTCTTTGGTGTTTAGCCAAATTATGAAATTCAAATGAAAAACATAAAAAAATAAAATAAAAATGTTCTGCGGGAATCAGAGTAATATTACACTTATCATCAGCTCACGAACACACAATTACAGGTTTACTGAGAATATATTCAGAATAAATTAAAACACAAATAAATAAATGTACAACAATATGCACTAGTTAGACACTCGGTACAGCACAAGTACATAAATCAGTGTTATTTTAGCATCACTGATATTAGATATTGTTCATATTTTAGCTTACGTTTGAGTAATCGTGTAGTGTATTTTGGTCATTTTTACTATTTTATTTTTTAAATAAATGTCTATATAGATTTTATATATGTTTTAGCTAATAAGAACAGTATAAAACGCACCAAGGATTAACGAGCTACTGGACTCATTAATATTTAATCAGGTTGTGTGCGTTCACTCGAACTCATTTGCTGAAATCAAAACAGGGACGATAATAGGTGACGCCAGCCAATGAGATTGCCGTTTGTGCATTAGCTCCGCCCACTACCGGAAAACCCGGCAGTTCTTAAAAGCTGAAAAAAATCCAAAAGGAACTCTTATTAATGTCTTATTCTTACTCTTAGGAACTGTTATTTTCAACAAAGAACATCGTTTACATGTAGCGCGTCCATTCTGCATGTATGTAAGACTCGAGTCGTGCGCCAAGAGTTCACGGTACGTAAAACACAGGTGCGCTATGTAAATAACGCACATTTTAAGAAAAGCCGCAGCAAAATCTGTCATTTTAGGCCGCAAAAATCAGAAAAAAGTCCCGTGAAATCCTGGAGGGACTGTTATACTGAGCTCACACACTCACGAGTCAAATCTGAGAATGTATTAGCCATTGGCTTATATTAACCATCATTTAGTCGCCCAGAGTGAAAGGTAGTCACATATACAAGTGATTTACTCGCACTGTAAAGGGCTGTATGCTGAATTTAAAGACAAAGCACTCCTGTTTTAATTTGACAATGAGCCCAACACCTTCGGACAGTGTGTTGAGTGCCGTGTTTGACACCAAAACACAAAAGCAGCCAGGACGGATCCTGGTCAGCGTAGCTCTTTATCACGGATCAATAGAAACTGGAGATGCGTGTTTGTGCTGTCGGTCTCCAGCAACAGGACAGACACTCGCCTCATCCCGTCATCATTTACTCATCCTCACGTCAACACAGTGTTTTCTGTGGTTCACAGCGACCACATCTGTCAAACCTGGCTTGAAATAGCACTAAATACAAGCCTTTATACATAATCAGAAACTAATACATTCAAAATGAAATAGCAAGTAACACTCAACCAAGCATGACATTTAACGTGTAAAGACTTCTTGCAATAATTCCAATAATCCTTATTTCCATCTCTTTTGGAGACTGGGAGACTATAAACTGTTGCTGGATGGAAGAGAAAAGCATGATCATCTTCTAAACTTCACTTTTTGAGCTCCACTAAATAAGATAACGGGTTCAGCATAACATGAGGATTAACTATTGCTTACAATTTTGGATTAAAAAAAATGAACTTTCAGTTTTAGCAATATTAGTTATTTGAAGGACTAAGATAATGGATTGAAACAGTGATGTTTAATTAACGATTCTCCAGTGATGCATTTATCGTGTCTGCATCTATTTTGTGCACACAATGTATATAAGCTACAACAGAAATCTCTGAAATATTGAGATGTGATTTGTTTCTGAAGAACTTTACTATGCTTTAATATATGACACACTTAAAATCAACTTAATTATGCGTTTTATTTAAAATAAGTTGGGTCAAATTTGCATTGTTTAGAGGACAAAGCTGCATCATTGTATCATTTAACAAATCACGTTTTTTTTGTTACATTCAGAAATAAAGTAACAAACATTTACAAACAAGCAACATATTGTATTTAGTATTTTAGTTCCTCTCACTCCACAACTAATTCTTTAAATATATTAGTATTCGGAAAATGAATCATATAACAAACTAATTACAGTGGCATTCATTAGAAACAACGTTTGTTATAACTCATTTATTTACAGAGAAAACGCCGCGTGGGAAACGCGCTTTACAAATAAACAAGGGTCCTTGTGGCTATTTCAATTAACATTTAACACAAATTCACTGAAAAAAAAGTGGATTTACGTTAAAGCAATTTTCACTCAGAATTGCTGTTAAACTCACAATTAATAAAAATAAAACGACAGGTAATGCATTAAATGAAACATGAAATTTTGAAGCAGAAAGACTGAAATAATCTTTTCTTGTAAAAAGTACTCCTACATTCTATCAATACTCTATACAGGGTGTGTGTTTTGCATGCTTGAAGTTAATTGCATAACGTATTATGAGTTGCAGCATGTTTTACTTTACTAAAAAAAATAGATGTATATTCTGATAAACATCCCAAGCTTTGTGTTTTGGTTTGCGACTAAATGAAAACTTTATTTTCGGTGCATGACTCATTTTTGAAAGCATGCAGTTTCACACACACAGAGAGAGCCAATGAAACCCTGTCTGTCTATCATATCAGCACGTCTCGGTCCCGGATAACTGACGCTTATCCTCCGTAAGAGCGGCGACTCTTAGCATCGCCCCCAGTCACTGCCATCCAGCAACCATTAATAATTCACAAGCAGAGATCCCCAGGGAAGCAGAGGGGAGGTGGAGAGAAACACAAAATGAGGACAG
>QVTF01025317.1:0-17500 GCA_003573665.1 Oxygymnocypris stewartii | reverse complement strand
GCCCGCTGCCGCTTAACGCCGTTTAATCGCTTCCAAGCACGAGCTCGCGGCAGCTCTCTGTCAACAGCGCGCAGCGATCAAACCGAACTTGAGTGGGCGGGGCCGTGACGTCAGAGGTAAACCTTACAAGAAGACCCCAACAAAACAAACACAGAGTTTGAGAAACAAGCGCTTCTGAGAACAATACGAGTCCTGTTCTGTGTTCGTATGCGTTCGTGATCAGCAAACGGAGGAATTAAATAACGGGGAAGCACTGAAACAAGAACGCTGTCTCTTTCTGTGCTTTACGTCACAGTTCCATGTGTTTGTGCTTACAGGAAACAGAAGATGGCGCTGTCGACATCGTTTCAGTTTCGGATGAACAAGGCTTTAAAAAATAGCCGATTTGGCATCTGATTGTTAAATATTGTAATGCTCAGTTGCGATTTATTCTGTGAGAGTAAACCTCAAAATCACTATGATGCTAAAGTGCCCTTGCGGCCCGGTCTGTGGATATGAACGATACTATATGCAGTGTATGCTGTTTGCGTAGGGCACCATCCCAGGTAGGCTACATTCATAATCAAAGAAGTATATATAAGACAATATTTTTTTTTGCTAATTAAAACAGACCAAAGCAACTGAGCTCCAGAAATACCGTTTAAGATGAAGATCAGAACGCGACAGACACACGCTTCATTAGTGCTGGGAATATAACACTGACTGCAAGAACAGCAAATACAACACGCTTAAAAAACACCAACAACAAGCTCCTAATGAACCCTTCACGACTCTGTGTGTTATCTGATCACGAGCTGCTCTAATGCTGCATTCACGAGCGTTCACTCTGACGTCATACAGCAAAACATCAATCAAATCAAATCATAGGCCTACAGCCCATAATAAAAGCATGGGTCATTTTCTTAAGGGGTTTGTATTTTATGTGTTTTGTTATACTTTAGCCTACTGTGTTAATGATTTTAAGTTTTGTACTGTTTAATAAAAAAAAGAGAGAAAGAAAAAACTGACTCAAATGATTCGCGCTCCGCGGTCCCGAACCGACTCAAATGATTCGGTTCTCATGAGTGACGTGCAGATCCACAGACTTGGCCTAGTGTATGTGTGTGTGTGTGTGTGTGTGTGTGTGTGTGTGTGTGTGTGAGTGCGTGCGTGTGTGTGTGTGTGTGTGTCTCTGTGTTTGTGTGTGTGTGTGTGTGTGTGTGTGTGTGTGTGTGCGCGCGCGTGCTTGTGTTTGTGTGTGTGTGTGAGTGTGTGCGCGTGCGTGTGTGTGTGTGTGTGTGTGTGTGTGTGTGTGTCTCTGTGTGTGTGTGTGTGTGTGTGTGTGTGTGTGTGTGTGTGTGTGTGTGTGTGTGTGTGTGTGTGTCTGTGTCTGTGTCTCTGTGTGTGTGTGTGTGTGTGTGTGTGTGTGTGTGTGTGTGCGTGCGTGCGTGTGTGTGTGTGCGTGTGCGCGCACGTATGGGTGTGTGTGTGTGTGTGTGTCTCTGTGTGTGTGTGTGTGTGTGTGTGTGTGTGTGTGTGTGCTATCTGTCACTTGTTGATCTTTCTTCAGGAACATTCCAAATAAAGCACAGAATGAACTCACACTTCACTTTCACCTTTCTCCTATATAGTGTGACCGCAGCAGATCAGACTCTACCTGTAATGTATTGACTGATGATTTCTGCTCAAACACTAGTTGAGTCCTTTAGGTCACTGTAGGGTTATTTTCACAATCTTGGGTATTTTTGTGCAACTCATCAGCTGGATCAGCGGTCAGTGTCACCGATGCACTAGTGCGCTGGATAAAACTGGATTGATTTGCCAGTGGTGGTTTTATCTCAGAAAAACATCATGAGGCAATTAAACCTCGTGCAGTGCTTATAGTTACCGTAGAGTCAGAAATGTTACGTTTTCAGTAAAATGTAAGTTTTGTTTGTAAGCGATATGAAAATGCATGCACCATTCTAATCAACATGAACTGCAATGTGTTGAGAACTGAGATGGAGCAATGTATGAAAAACATTTTATTTAAGCAATAACTTTTAAATATTGACTTAAATATCCAATTTAATTAAGATTTTAATATCCAACAATAACTGATGACAGCCATCTGGATCATGTTATCTGGATTCCAAAAATGACTTGTAATTATAGTACATTATATTTAAAAATGCTCATAATCAGGTTACTTTTTATATATTACATGATTTTTTGTATTATTATTATAGCTTTTTATCAACTCACAAACCCATACAGTTCTTACAGATTCAGAAACACTAGTTTAAAGTCATATTTGATGCATTTTATGATGTTTATATAAACAAATGGAATGTATTTTATTTCTCTTTTTATTCTGTAATGAACATTTTAACTCAAGTTAGATTCAAAAAACGAATCTGAAATGAGTAAATATCTCTAATTCCAGTTTTCATCATGTAATCTGTAATGTACTATCATTTGTAAATAACTATATTACTGAAAATACTCGAGCAGCATAATGTTCAGATCTTGTAATCAGTAAATATTGGGGTAAAATGACTTCTTCTGACAGCAGGTGAAGCGTCAAACTGTCTGTCAGAACTCCTTGTTTCATATCCAAATACATTGTTTTGTGTTTTATCTTCAGCAAACATGAGTTCTCAATCTCTCCTAATAAAAGATAGATCATTACAATCTCTTTTCAGAGTCTGTGATACATTTTATTGTGATGCATAATAGTTGCCTGTGCACTTAAAAAGCATGTGTAATGTTTCCACTTAAATATAACCCGAGAGACTAAATAAACCAAACCACAGCATTTCATACAACGTGAATGTGGCTAAAAAAAGAAGCCAAAGAGTTAAAGGTTATCAGGAAACATTAGGTACAGCAAACATTTAGTGGCATCAACATGACCGAGAATACAAATGATTCCTAAACCGTTCATTTCGGTGGTTATCCAAAGTGAAATACCAACTTCAAACTTTACTAAAAGAGAGGAGAAGCGACAAGACACATGCACACATGATCGAAGTGGAATATATGCTGTCCTGGTGATGTGTGTCCACTAGACGGCGCATGCGCACTGCGAGTCTGAGCCGCTTCAGCACCTGCTGATGGTCATTATCTGTGTCAACTAATCACCCTTAATTACTCCACATGCCCATGTAGGGATGCAGATTGCATTCATATTGTTCCCCGTGTATTAGTTATTTGTGCTGCCCGCATATTGCAGTATTCAGTAGGCATTATAATGGCCAGACATTGCATATTAGTGACATATTAAACAACGCAGACATGATTTAAAAGCACGAAACTCACTGTTTGAACATTTCACCACTGAACAAAAACACTACAATAAAGAAATACTTTTTTCATGTAGTCCAATAAACGTTATATTAATCACCACTTCGAAAAATATTTTTGTTTTTAATGTAGCACTTTTTCTTAAACTAATCTTTGACAATGTTCGAGTTTCAGTCGCGTACGAAGCACTTCTTGTGTTACTGTCCTCTTAATAAAATTAACACGTTTGTTTGATTTCAAAGTGGGTCGTTTTGTTATCATCTGAGGAACACGAGAAACGCGTTGGGACATTGCGCTCCATTGACTAGATATTTCTCGGTTGCGCTTTATTTTAAGTGCACAGTGTGCCTACATAAGAAGGTTTCTGGTAATATAGGGTAACTACATGGGTTGGGGTATTAGTACCTAATTGTAATAACTATAATAAATAGCCTGCATGAGGAACAGGACTGTAAAACATTGTTCAAACCATCCAAACAGGTTCGGAACGACAGTAAGTGATGCAGAAAGCTCATTTTTTGGGTAATCCACATCTTTGATTGTCATAGTTTGGGATCTTTATGTTAAATATAGCCGATTGGTAATGCATTAGTGCATCTGCACCGAGCTGGGTTCTCCTTGCGTCACTTACCGATCTCGTGTTGTCTTTTGATCTGTTTGGTTTGGAGGCTTTAGGGTTACAGTGTTGGCGGTCATTGGGGCAGAGGTGAGCGTTTGGACTTCGCTTGGGCAGCCGCGTCTCGACGTGGCACTGTAAGTGTCGCGTGTTTATTTGTTCGCGCTATTGATTAACCCCAGCAGAGCTATATATACGCTTCGGTGAGGAGTGTGCAGTGCATCCCGGCAGCGTGTCCTCCCTCCCCTCGAGCGCGCGCGTGCACATGTGTGACGTCCCTTAAAAGTGTCACAACTTTTGATGGATTACCCCACTTCTGAGTGCTCACTCCTCTCCGTCCACTCGCTAGTGCGCGTCTCTCCAAACTCTCTCAGACTCAAACGAGCAAACAAACGCAAAGTCGATATGATCTTAGTGTCGTTCTCGTTGGAGCACCTGTGCGGGCTCGCGTCCGCGGTGCTGTCCACGCTGGTGGTGCTGAGCGCGTTCACGGTGAAGGGAACCGACGGCTGCCCGACGTGCGGCATGCCTGCGATGGAGAAGGGCGTTGAGGAGCGTTACCTGGTTGAGCTAGCCAAACAGCAGATCCTGAGCAAGCTTCACCTGCGGGAGAGACCGAACATCACGCAGACGGTGCCGCGTGCCGCGCTCATGACGGCGCTGCGCAAGCTCCACGCGGGACGCGTCAGACAAGACGGAACGCTGGAGCTGGACAATAACGTGCCAAACTCGCGCACGAGTAACCAGGCGTACGAGATAGTGAGCTTCGCTGATGTCGGTGAGTGCATCTGACTTATAGTTGATAGAAACGTTCAGTGAGCACACATTGAACGGTTTTTGTCGGTGAGTGCATCTTGACTTACACTCTTAAAAATAAAGGTGCTTAACAGGTGCTTCATAGCGAAGCCATAGAAGAACAAATCAGTCAGTTTCTTTAAAAAAACATCTATTTCTTACCTTTTCATAATCTGAAGAATCACCACACATGGATGTTAAAGCTTCTCTATGGATAAAAACTAAACTGCTCTTAATGCTGGCATCGTGAAGGACCTTTATTATGTAATAGCTGCACGCATATAAAGCGTTCGGTGTAAACGCGCACACACTCTCACACTGAATTAAATGTTTTTAGAACGATTTATACAGAACAAAAAATATTCAGATCTGCGTTCTTAACGGTCCAAACAAAGTATATGTTCAAATATATAATAGAGATATTTGCAAACTGACAGGCTGTGCATCTAATGACTCTTTCATTGGTAAGCGCGCGCGCCCTCTTATAGAAATACTGCTTTTAGACAGAACGCATTTTCAGATCCAGTTTCTTAAACTATGAAAATACTGAAATTAACTGTTTTAGGAACGATTTACACTTCTTCGATGATTAGCTGGTTTTTAAATGTCAGATTGTTAATCAATGTTATACATATTTACTAATAAAAGGTGGGTATATCTGACTCTTTGTGCCTCTAAATCCTTCATAAAAGCGTTTTTAAACCTTACTCACCTCGTGCACGTGCAAACTATACATTAAACATTGTATAAACATATCTACACACTGAAAACTGCACGTGAAATATATATTAGAACGTTCCTTCTTTTTGAATGAAGAGTGGGCGTGGCCATTAGTAATAGGAATGGGCCGCACTTCCGGTATTATTGCTTCTAGTTATTTTAGCTGTACAAAATCAACAGATTTTTGTCATCATATAATTTAATAAAAACAGAACAAATAAAACAGAATGCAGTTTGTTATTAAACAATGGTCTAGAAAAAAGTTCACTCAAAAATTACTAAATGTAAAAATGAATTACAAAGAAACTGAAACGTGAATGAATACTGTAACAGTATATTCTTATAAAATCGTTTATAAAATCTTCAAACTATATTTTCATATCATAGTTATTTAGTTGCAGCTCTAATGAATCAGAAGTCTCGCACATTCACAAACAATTTTGTCTTCATATAATTTTAATTTATTATCATAATCATAAAACATAATTCAGTTTGTTATTTAAAAAATGGTCTGGAAAAAAAATAAAATATGTAGAAAATGTACAAATTACAAAGAAATGTGAATTAAACTTGTGAAATATAAATACTGTAATATTATTTTCGTATCAAATATTTTATATAATTTGTTTAATAGCATAGTTGTTTAATTCTGGCACATTCACAGACACTCTCTTACTTCTTTAATTCAGGCGCATTCACAGACACTCTTACCTCTCGTGCTTCTTCTAAGCACCTGTGTGGTTTCTCCTCAGGTGAGCAGGTCTCTGACGGTCTGTGGTTCCAGTTCCTGCAGGAGAAAGATCACAGCGTCCTGGTGCTGCAGGCGTCGCTGTGGCTTTACGTGCGTCCGTCCGACGCTCCTCATCCCGGCGGCCGCGTGAACGCAGAAATCTCCCTGCCGGCGTCGAGCGCCGCTAACCGCACGCTGCTGCTCCAGAGGAGCGTGGACGTGTCTCGAGGCGGCTGGCACACGTTCCCGGTCACCGGAGCCCTGCAGGGCTTTCTGGACGGCGGTCAGCTCCGTCTCCATCTGGAGGTGCACTGCGAAGACGGCGGACGCAACCTGTGCAGTCGCGAATCTTCCCACCAGCCGTTTCTAGTAGCGCAGGTGCAGTTGCGCGAAGACCCCAACAAACACGCGCTGAGCAGACGCTCGCTGCGCTGCGGCGACGACGTGAGCGTGTGCTGTAAAAGAGACTTCTACATTAAGTTCCGTGACATACAGTGGCAGGACTGGATCATCGCGCCTGAGGGATACCACATGAACTACTGCATGGGACAGTGTCCGCAGCACTTATCCGGCTCGCCCGGCATCGCCTCCTCGTTCCACGCCACCGTCTTCAGTCAGCTGAAGGCCAACGGCATCCACACGTCCGTGTCGTCCTGCTGCGTTCCTATCCAAAGACGACCGCTCTCCATGGTCTACTTCAACTCGCAGCACACCATCGTGAAAACCGACGTCCCGGACATGATCGTCGAGTCCTGCGGGTGCACATAGAGATCAACTACGTGACTTAAAGGGTTACTTCAGGCAAAAAATAAAAACTAGCCCATGATTTACTCACTCTCAAGGAATCTTAGGTGTATATGTGACCCTGGACAACGAAACCAGTCTTAAGGGATGAAATTGAGAATACATAATATTTCCATTGATGTATGGTTTGGACAATATTTGAGAATCTGAGGGTGCAAAAAAATCTAAATATTGAGAAAATCATCTTTAAAGTTGTTCAAATTAAGTTCTTAGCAATGCATATTACTAATCAATAATTAAGTTTATGGTAGTAAATGTACTAAATCTCTTCATGGAACTTGATCTTAATATCCTAATGATTTATAGCATAAAAGAAACCATTGACTCATACAATGCATTGTTTGCTTTGGCTACAAATACACCTGTGCTGCTTATGACTGCGTATGACTCCAGGGTCACATATTAATTTCTTCTTTCAGACGAATCCAATCGGAGTTATATTAGAAATGGTCCTTGCTCTTAAAAAAGACCTCTTGTAGTGAATCAATGCATTTTTGTAAGAAAACGATCCATATTTAAAACTACATAAACACCTTTCTGTCGTACGTGCACGGATGACGTGGGACAGAGGACGGATGCACTTTAATTATATAACGCTTGGAAGAGCAAGGATCATTTTTAATATAACTCTGATTGATTCGTGTGATGGGAGAAAGTCAAACACACGTCTCGAGAGTGATGAAACATGGGCTGATTTTCATTTTGAGTGAACTAACAGTACCCATATTTATCTGCTTTATCAGCGAAACATGCTCTAATCAAGGCTTTCTGTCTAAGCAAAGCGTTTTTATAGATGTTGATATGCTCAGGGAAATAAAAGCCACGCTTAAGCCTGACCCGGCACGGTTACCCAACATGACCGCAAACATTCAGATATTGCCACACGTCCCACAAAAGGTCGGACAGCAAGGGAAAGCGTGCTTCAGTATCGAATACATATTTCTATATTTCTAGCTCTCAAAGCTGATTTTGACTGTTTACGCTAAGCACCAGCAAATGCAACTCAATATGTGTGCTGCTTTCTTTCAGAAATCTGTTCCAGCAGATACACTTGCTTTTATTTGTAATATTAATAATAAGTATTATTTATATAGCGCCTTTGCAACATAATCTTCAAACAGTACAATCACATACATTGTACGTGTTACAGGAGTATTTTTTGTGTCT
Organism: Oxygymnocypris stewartii; assembly: GCA_003573665.1. Classification (NCBI taxonomy): domain Eukaryota; kingdom Metazoa; phylum Chordata; class Actinopteri; order Cypriniformes; family Cyprinidae; genus Oxygymnocypris; species Oxygymnocypris stewartii. Next base: position 9,404 of record QVTF01025317.1, on the reverse strand, counting down.
TATTTTCTCTTTTGTTTAGTCCGAAGCACTTCTCAGGGATGCGTATGCAAAGTGTAGGGAATCTGCAACTGCACTTTATTAGTTATCTTTCATAGTTATTACCAATCAAGCCATGCACATGTGTTGTGTTTATTTGTGCTTTGATAAAAATGATACTGTAACTTATGGAACAATATTAGAACTGTTCATTAACGCTCTTTGAAGGAGCAAAAACTCACTGAGATTAATTTGTATAATTTTTTAATAAAGGAATATTTTCTTATACGTGAAATAGCTTGGAAATCTGTACTGTATTGTACATTGTGATTTTGCAAAATATGTGTCACACACACACACACACACACACACACACACACACACACACACACACACACACACACACACACACACACACACACACACACACACACACACTCACACAGACACTCTCACACACACACACAATCACACACACACAGACACTCTCTCACACACACACACACACACACACACACACACACACACACACACACACAGACACTCTCACACACACACACACACACACACACACACACACACACACACACACACACACACACACACACACACACTCACACAGACACTCTCACACACACACACAATCACACACACACAGACACTCTCTCACACACACACACACACACACAGACACTCTCACACACACACACACATACACACACACACTCTCACACACACACACGCACACACACACACACACACACACACAGACACTCTCACACACAGACACACACACACACACACACTCACACACACACACTCTCACACACACACACACACACACTCTCACACACACACAGACACTCTCACACACACACACACACACACACACACACACACACACACACAGACACTCACACACACACACACACATACACATACACACACTCTCTCACACACACACACACACACACACACACACACACACACAGACACTCTCACACATACACACACTCTCACACACACATACACACACACACACACACACACAAAATGATACTGTAACTTATGGAACAATATTCATTAATGCTCTTTGAAGGAGCAAAAACTCACTGAGATTAATTTGTATAATTTTTTAATAAAGGAATATTTTCTTATACGTGAAATAGCTAGGAAATCTGTACTGTATTGTACATTGTGATTTTGCTAAATATGTGTATTTCTTTAAATAAATATTTTATCTATTACTTCATGTGTGCTTTAATGAGAGGTCACGCACGTCAAACATCAATAAAGCAATATTTGACATGTCCTTTTATGAGCAAACCCAGACCGATATTACAATATCTCACCGTCTCTGTGTCATACAGTCTCTTATCACTTGACAAGCATCTGATCATCATCCTCAGAAAAAGCCAGGATTTCTATGAAGGCAATCAATAACGTCTAAAAGGCAAAGAGCGTGTTTGCTTGGGCAAATAACTGAATTGGTTTTTATAGATGTCTTTATTTGACGAGTAAACAACGGTGCAATTTTTCTGGCATGACTTCAGTGTATTACAGAGACATAAAAAGGGCTGTTCATCATAAAAAAATGTGTTTGATTTAGCTGCAAACATGAAATATGAATATAAACAAACTCACAGAACAACACAAACTATTGCTTGTCTGACAGCACAAGCTGCGATTATGTGGAAAATAAAGCAAGTTTAGATTTTGAAACCAATCAAAGTTATGGTTTGAAAAGAAGAAATATTTCTGATTTAAGACAGATGAACTTTACACAGTTATTAAACTGAACTGACTTTAACTGAAACAATCCTCTTTTAGAGCTGCTTTACAGCAGTGCATCACAGAAATATGAATTTCCATTATTTCCCTGTTCGACACCATAAAGTGCAATAGAAATAAAGGTGAGTTGATGGTTAGACAATCGTCTTTCATTGATTGAAGCTCAAGATGCTCTTTGGATGATCTCCGATCCTGCCGGAGAACATGAGCATCAGGTCTGAGAGATATACAACAAATCCAGAGATATTCTCACATTTTATGTTCATTTGAAACCCACGTTTCTCTCTCAAATCACGATGAACTCATTTGCAATGCAAGAAGTGTATTAAATCAGAAAGAGAAGCAGTCTAGGTCTCAGACTTTTGGACCTAACTGTACGTGAGACATTAGAGAACGATAATCTCTTTGGCAGTTCTCATCAGGTTGTGTACAGAAGAGTTCATTTTGTCCCTGACTGACGGTGCGTGCACCTGCATGCGTGGTTTGATCTGTAACTGGGACTCGGACCGGCCGGTTGTACTGATTTCATCAGATCAAATAAGTCTTGCCACGTTAAAAAGAGTGTCGTTCATTGTACTTAGTAAACAGATCTGCAGAATGGCAGTAATGTTAGTAAAACAGCAAAACAGTGATGTAATAAATCTGAAACCAGAGCGATGCTTTCATCTATCATTACATGCTCATGAATCAAGCTCAAACAAGCATTGCACGCTGCCTTAAAACCTGTTAACTGTCCCTGTCCCTCCGCTTGGCCATGTGTCATTAGTGTGCACAATCTACATCATGACCTGTGTTGGGTCAGAGAAGGCCGTGTGTGTGTATGTGTGTGTGAGTGAGTGAGCGTGCGCATGCATGTGCGTGTGTGTGTGTGTGTGTGAGTGAGCGTGCGCATGCATGTGCGTGTGTGTGTGTGTGTGTGTGTGTGAGTGAGCGTGCGCATGCATGTGCGTGTGTGTGTGTGTGTGTATGTGAGTGGGCGTGCGCATGCATGTGCGTGTGTGTGTGTGTGTGTGTGTGTGTGTGTGTGTGAGTGAGCGTGCGCATGCATGCATGTGTGCAAAACTCTGGACTCTTGGTAGTACCTAGGATAGCAAAGTCCACTAAAGGAGGTAGAACTTTTTCATATCTGGCTCCTAAACTCTGGAATAGCCTTCCTGAAAACGTTCGGGGTTCAGACACACTCTCTCTGTTTAAATCTAGATTAAAGACGCATCTCTTTAGCCAAGCATTCATATAATGCATCTCACAATCTTGTACTGCCAGTCCATCTGAACACATGCACAGTATTATGCTTTAGCTTGGGTTATACTGATAATTTCATCCAGGGTTATTCCTGGATGGAGCCGCTGCTACGCTAATTGTCTTACTGTTTCTATGTTACTGCCACGGGATTAACATCCCATAATTACACAAGCTTCAGTCTGGATCCAACACTTAAACGATAGAGATGACCGAACACCTGAGAAGAGACGATGACAACCCCTCCGAGGACCTCCGAGATGAGCCCCCAGAGACAGATCTCCAGTGAGGACCTCGTCACCTAGACATCCATCGGGGAAAGACCCCTGGAACCAGTGGACCACTTACACTCTGACTTTGCTGCAGTTGGAACAAACTACTGATTCGTCTGGCCGGAGGGGAACTGGCCCCCCGACTGAGCCTGGTTTCTCCCAAGGTTTTTTCTCCATTCTGTCACCGATGGAGTTTTCGTTCCTTGCCGCTGTCGCCTCTGGCTTGCTCAGTTGGGGACACTTCATTTCCAGCACAATCATCGACTTGATTGCACAGATATTATTTAAACTGAACTAAGCTGGACAATGCCATTACTAAATCCAATAATGAAATGCATTCAGCTGATAATTGAGTGTTAAATCCTGTCATTTTACATTATTGACAAATTTGCCTATTTTGATATTGTGCAGTGCTTTGTTACAATTTGTATTGTTAAAGGCGCTTTATAAATAAAGGTGACTTGACTTGACTTGTGTGTGTGTGTGTGTGTGTGAGTGAGCGTGCGCATGCATGCATGTGTGTGTGTGTGTGTGTGTGTGAGTGAGCGTGCGCATGCATGTGTGTGTGTGTGTGTGTGTGTGAGTGAGCGTGCGCATGCATGCATGTGGATGTGTGTGTGTGTGTGTGTGTGTGTGTGTGAGTGAGCGTGCGCATGCATGGTGTGTGTGTGTGTGTGTGTTGTGTGTGGTGTGTGAGTGAGCGTGCGCATGCATGCATGTGTGTGTTGTGTGTGGTGTGTGTGTGTGAGTGAGCGTGCGCATGCTGTGTGTGTGTGGTGTGTGTGTGTGTGTGTGTGTGTGTGTGTGTGTTAGTGTGTGTGTGTGTGAGTGAGCATGCACATGCATGTGTGTGTGTGTGTGGTGTGTGTGGTGTGTGTGTGTGTGTTAGTGTGTGTGTGTGAGTGAGCGTGCGCATGCATGTGTGTGTGTGTGTGTGTGTGTGTGTGTGTGTGTGTGTGTTAGTGTGTGTGTGTGTGAGTGAGCATGCACATGCATGTGTGTGTGTGTGTGTGTGTGTGTGTGTGTGTGTGTTAGTGTGTGTGTGTGTGAGTGAGCGTGCGCATGCATGTGTGTGTGTGTGTGTGTGTGTGTGTGTGTGTGTGGTGTTAGTGTGTGTGTGTGTGAGTGAGCATGCACATGCATGTGTGTGTGTGTGTGTGTGTGTGTGTGTGTGTGTGTGTGTGTTAGTGTGTGTGTGTGAGTGAGCGTGCGCATGCATGTGTGTGTGTGTGTGTGTGTGTGTGAGTGGGAGTGTGCACTAACTGAGTGTTCACAAACGCAGGAAGCAGCTGCTTTGTTCAAAGACATTTATCTTCCTGTGAATCCTGCTGACTTACTGATACACTAACATACTAACCCAAAGACACACTGAATTACTCTAATCCTGCATCCATAAACACACACACACACACACACACACACAGATAATCTGCACGCAGGGTGACGTGTAAGTCGTGTCCTCGTGAAAGTCGTGAATCGCTCTCAGAATCGTAGACATGCAGATCCAGGTCAGATGACGTAGCAAGAGTAGTTTGAAACTCTCGGTTTAATCATTCAATTACAGCAAACTAATTAATCACCACGACAGAAAAGGAAACATAAGAAACTACCTGACAAATGACAACAGAAAGCCAAGATGACCGACAGTCCAGCCCAACAAATATGATGCTAAATACTTTGATTTCTTCCCTAAAATCAGCAAGTTTATATTTAATATATCTGTTCTGCAATCTCCTCTACAGCGACCCCAAAGAGTACTTCTAAATGTCTGAATGTGATTATATGAGGTACAAATGATACAAATCAAGAGTCATTTATTGTAAAACAAGCACATTTATTTGAAAAGAACATTTGAGAGATAAAAGTTTGTATGGTTTTAAATGCTGAATCAATAGATGAAGACAGTCAGCACACTCTCAGACAAAAGAAAAAAAGTACAAAGCTGTTATTGGAGCGGTAAAATCTAAAAGGTACATCTTGTACCTTATTTACCACCAACTGGTACATTTGAGTACTTTAAAAGCACAAAAAGTACACACGTTAGTACCTTTACTGCACTGAGAGTTTGTGTTTGTGTGGTTTAGTTTGTGGATGATGTCGTTAGTTAATCTCACCATAATAAACCATAATAAATAAATATTTATGTTTGGTGATGATAAATATCCCCAAACACACTGAGACTTCAGCCGTGATGAAGAAATCCGTGCATCACTGTAAAGGTGCAAACTGATGAAATAATCAGACATTATAGGAAAGTGACGTATTGAGACTAACACTTTTTGGGGTTGCTGTATATAAAAAAGAAAATTAGGTCACATGCAAAATGTTTATTCCCACAATGCAGTGCTTCAGCCACTTCAAATAAGTTGTAAATCCAGGAGCTGATCCTATTAGATCCCATTACCGGAAACACCCCGCTCGGTTACATCACATTCAGAGCACGAGTGACAGCGACCGGCTGTCCTTCACTAGATGACACGATGAGTTCAGTCAGTTCCAGTGCTTTCCAAAGAAAAGTCTTCAATTCGATCCCATTAGAATCAGACAGTACAACAACAAAGACTCTCTTTAGACTTTATGATTTAATGTTACTGGTTGTGATGATGCATGTATTATATTTACATTTATGAATCTGACAGATGTTTTTTATCCATGCATTGCATTACTGTACGTTTTATCAGGTCATGCATTCACTAAGAATTGAACTAATGACTGCCTAAGCACACATGTGTATATATTATATATATTATTAATATTAAACACACAGTATATATACATACAGTTCTGTGAAAAATTTTCCCCACTAAACTGTTTCATATAAATGCAAATACAAATATTTTTTCTGGCTCCTGCTCACTCATTTACTTACTAACTAACTAACTAACTAACCAACCATTATTGGACTACTATATACTAGATAAACCCAGAGAAACATCTTGATTCATGGTCATCATGCACAGGACAGTGACCCAAACACACTACAAGAGAAAGCAGCACAGTGCAATATTCATGACACATCTAGTGGAAGAGTGATGCAAACACAGCTCACATTGTACAGTTCAACCAGGACAAGAGCCCAGAAAACTCATATTAACTAGCTAATATAGCTCTGCTCTCACTGCATTCTAGCTGAAATGGATCTAGAAAAGATTGAAAAAATCCCCCCGCATGCACTCACAAATGTATTTAGTACAGATGAAAATACATCACGATACATTAATAACTAAACATACACTACTGCTCAAAGGTTTGTGTTCAGTATGCTTCTTTTTTTTAAGGAAAGTAATATATTCTGGTTTTTAGTTAAAATTCTAGATGAAGAATTTTGGATGTGCTGCAATTTATAAATGCATTAAAATAAACTAAGATATCAACTAATTTTCCATCACTGAGAAGGCTTAAAGGATGCAATTATGCAATATACAAAAAAAAAAAGAAGAAACCTTGACGACTACACTACGTACAACGAGCTCAAATATAACTAATATATGTATTATTATTTTCCTAAAACTCTAGTACCAAACCATTAATAATACCAGGTTGTTGACTAGTCTTTGCAAACCTCTTGTAGAGCGCCTAAGCATCACCTCATCTTTATTGCCATTTAATTAAAGAAAACTGTTCATGACATTCATGTTATTTCTCTCAAAAATGCATTTAGCATCAAATTAAACAGCTTCACCTTGACTATGTTTGCAGTGAATATCAATTTGAGTGTCAGCACCATAATAATGATACTTATAACCAAAAGAAGTTGGAAATATAGATTAAAAAGTAAAGGTCCTAAATCGAGCCCTGAGGGACACTAGTGCAAACTGGTCTAATATCAGACCTTAGCAACAAACTGTCTTTAACCAAGCTGGTTCAGATTTTTCACATTTTATAAAGCAATAAAACTGCTCAAAAGGATTATTCACATAATGTTGGTTGTGCAACTGTAAAGCAACCACGTGCTCTAAACGTTTTGCCAGAAAGATTTGATTCAGTATGGTAGCTATTTAATTTGTCCAAGTCTTAGTTGTATTATTTAGTACAATGTGCATTTTTCTAATGCAGCTGTAACAACACCAGAACTATTTTGAGCACCACTAGACACAAAAATATCAAACAACACCGAGCCTGTAAGATAGAGGATCGAGCATGCAAGTGGTAGTTTTCAGACATGAAACCATTGTGAAGCAGCCGTCAAGTTACAAAAAAAAAGTACAACTTTGGTCAAAGGAAAACAACTCAATAAAAAGGGATGGTTCACCCAAAAATGATCAAACAGTCATCATTTACTCACACTCACATAATTCCTAACCTGTATAACTTTCTTCTTCTGTGGAGCATAAAAGATGATATTTGGAGAACGTTCAAAACAAAACAATACTAATGTGTGGACAAGAAATACTTTCAAATGTCTTCCTTTCCATGGAAGAATTAAAATCATACAGGTTTGGAACGACATGAAGGTGAGTAAACGATGACAGCTGTAGGTTGAGTGATACAAAGATTGATATATATTGATATAAACAGTGGACTGTCACTCAAGATGAGACCAGACGTGGACCACAGACTTCAGAAAGATGGCACGTACATTACAAACATGTGCTTCATGACTAACTGAACTTTCACCTGTCATCAGTCATCAGTGTTCAGTCATCAGAAAACAGTGTTCAAATATGAACTTTATACTTACACTATGAAGTTATGGAAGTTACATCACTGTTTAACGATGTGTGCAGTGTTTGCACATATTCTCATGTAGGACTCATTAATCAAAACATGAAAAGTCACATTATAGGCACACATGTGCTATTCACTGAGTTTCCATCTGAACAATGAAGTGGAATATAAACAACGCCCTAATGTCATCAGATGATCATCAAGTCAATAAGACTCAATCATAAGCATTTAAAATATAGATGAAATGACCTTCCACCTTGGTTACTATTACTAAGACCAATTTACAGAACATCCAATAGAAATGCATTGAGTACTTTGGCGAACATCCAATAGAAACGCTTTGAGTATTTTGGTGAACATCCAATAGAAATGTCAGGGTCGAGGGAATGGATGAGGCGAGGACCCAAATGCAAGAGGTTAAACAAGTACTTTTAATCACAAATATAACCAAACAAACAAAAACTACCCCGTAGGGGAAAAGCAGACTGGCAGACTGGCAGGACTGGACAAGGCAGGACTGGACAAGGCAGGACTGGACAAGGCAGGACTGGACAAGGCAGGACTGGACAAGGCAGGACTGGACAAGGCAGGACTGGACAAGGCAGGACTGGACTGGACACAAGACATAGACGACCCAACATATGGTAACGAACCCACACGGAACTGCAAACACAAGGAGATTATAAAGGGAGCAAATGAGGAGGGTAACGAGCTGACACAGGTGGGGCAAATTAACCAATAATCAGCAAACAAGATGGGTGGGGTCAAGACAAATTGACATGAGAGCACGTGGCACACAGAAAACTAGGACAGAAGCCACATACTCACACAAAACAGAAACACAAGCACATGGCCAGCAAACAAATCACCAGCCATGTGCAAAACAGGACATGAACATGCAGCTAACGAGAAAACTCATAAGCCACGTGTTCACACAAGACATGACAACATGAAAGCACGCAGCCAATGAATATACAAGCTGCGTGCCACACAGCACAAGATACAACATAAATGCACGCAGCCGATAGAAACACGAACTGCGTGCAACACAACAAAACCCACGTGGACAAGAGTGTGCGGTGCCGAGCGAACTCGAGACCGCGCACTCACACAATGACAGAAAATAGAGCGCAAGTGTCCGAACCCCGTCACGTGACCAAAACTCAAGACATGAGTGCCGGGATCCAAACACCACGCTCCAACATGAAACAAGGCACGCAGACGAGAGAGCGCGCGACTCGAGCACACTCGAAGCCGCGCGCTCACATGAAAACGCGGACATGATGTGAGTATCAGGGCTCTGTCACAAAACCATGAATAACACTAGACCGAAGTGACAGAACCCTGACAAGAAATGCATTGAGTATTTTGGTGAACATCCAATAGAAATGCATTGAGTATTTTGGCGAACATCCAATAGAAATGCATTGAGTACTTTGGCGAACATCCAATAGAAAC
>QVTF01025316.1:0-43119 GCA_003573665.1 Oxygymnocypris stewartii | reverse complement strand
GCAGAATAGAGCCGCCCTGAAGAGAGAATGAAAATATTGTCCCAGGAATCATACGAATATAAATATCAGTCTATTTTAAATGATGTCCAGGATGTGGAGTTCCATCTTGGAGTATTATTTTATTTTATTTTATAAATTTTTGCTGCCTTGATGATATTAGTCATTTCAGAGACAGAATTCTTACATTCAGATCAAACATTTCAGTCACACTTTTTTCTCACTAGAATAATGTGTAGCAATGAATTGCTTGCAATAAGAACTTGTTTTAAAATAGAAAAAAATTTCAATTATGATTTTATGTTCACTTAATTTAAGTTTATGGCCCAGGTCATGTTGCAAATAGGTATTTTATTCTATCATCTTACATTTACATCTATCAGACGCTTTTATCCAAAGTGACATACAGTACATTCAGGTTATACATTTTTTGTCAGTATGTGTGTTTCCTGGGAATTGAACCCACAACCTTTTGTGCAGCTAACGCAATGCTCTACCACTGAACCTCAGGAACACTTAATATTGGCTATAATTATTATTGTCTGTGTGACTAATATTTTATTCACTGAATATATGTTTAAATTTAAACACATTGTATTATTTATATTACACATTTTGCACATTTACAATACATGTATCAACATACAAAAAAGCATAATCTGAAATGGATTCCTTTTAATAACATGTTAATCAGGAGAGCAATAAAACAGTAAATATTTTGACAGAGCAGCATAATTTACACCTACATCTACAGGTGCATAAGGCAGTGAAGTGAGGAAATCTCATGGGAAATATAATTCCAAATGCAGATCCCAGATTATTAATCCTACTAATAAGAGAGGGATGTGTGTTTGCCTTTAGTTTTCTCAGTATTTTGTAACTCTGGTGCCTATTGAATTCAGTAGGTTCCATAATTCCCTGTGTTCCTCTACCTGCACATTCATATCCTCCATTTACGGCACTGGGACTCTCTACTCTCCAATAATTCACATCAAACGTCCCTTGTGAGACGAGTGCAGACAAACAAATGAAGAATAAATAAAGCTGCGTTACAAATGTCAGCTAGTGCTCTCGGCGGTGTCGCATGGGAGTAAAAAAAGCTCCAAAATAATGAGACATTATGAACAAGTGCAGTTTATCTCAGTGCGCACAGGAGCGTGAATCAAACCTCTCGCTTTACTGCGACTTCCAGAGGGTTATTGGAGAACATGGATCAGATTGTCAGAGTCTTACCCAGAGGACTGGGTCACCTTAGCTCTAGTTTACAATTGTGTTTCTGCTGCTACACCTCATTCTGCTGTGTGTAAGGCCAACACCAGATTATGTTAACCTCATTTTATACAAGATGGAGTTTACAGCATGCCGATACGGAAATACAGAATACTGTTTGGCTGGTGCGGTTGGTTTGGGTGGCTGGGTAGTTTGGGGAATGAAAATGGAAATTATCATTAAACATATTCTGCTTTATCTATTGTTGTTTCGTCTTGGCACATCATGTTCACTGACTGGCTACAGAGTCAGAGTGCACAGGCTTCTTTTACAGTCTGTTTGGAAAGATGTGTTTGCAATATATCAAAATTGGTACATTGAGGACTTTTAAGGATAAGGTATGGATTCTTTCTTTCTTTAATAGAATTTTATTCTTAACTAAATCGGGAAGTTATTAAGAGACATATTTATTATATTTTGAATATTTTGTCATACAGACATTTTAGCTGATTTAGTTTTTGGATTTGCCAAAGTTTACACGGTCACTATCACGAACAACAAAGCTTTATAATACCTTCAGTTTGTCTGAGACTGCCTCACAATTACGAAGTTCAGCATTTAATTTTATTTGTTTATTCATTTTATTCTTTGCATCCTGGATAATGTTAACTAAAAAGGGAAGTCACTTGTGACCCTGCACCACAAAACTAAGGGTACACTTTTTGAAATTGGAATTTATTCATCATCTGAAATCTGAATAAATAAGCCTTTTCATTGGTGTATGGTTTGTTGGGATATGACAGTCTGAGATACAACTATTTGAAATCTGAAAGTGCAAAAAAGAAAAGAAAATGGTCTTTAAAACTGTCCAAATGAAGTCCAGTGCAATGCATATTACTAATCAAAAATAGGTTACATTTACAGTCAGACATTTCCAAAATATCTTCATGGAACATGATCTTTACTTCTAATGATTTTTAACCTAAATAAATAACATACTATTTTTGACCCATGCAGTGTATTGTTAGCTATTATTACAAATATACCTGAGCTACATAAGACTGGTCTTGTGGTCCATGGTCCCATTTAAGAGCCAAAATTGTGTTTCAATAAAAAACAACAAAGACAAACTTTTTGTCTGTGTCATGTAGCAATTGGTTATTCTATTCTATTCTATTCTATCCTATTCTACAAACATTTCTATTGAGGTAGTGACAGCAGATCTTGTAAATATATTCCAAGTTTTCTTTAAGACTGCCGCACCTTATGCAGGTTAGTTTATAATATTTCTTTAATAACCCTGTCCCTAAACTGTGCATGTGAACTTTTATCGACACTTTAGATTATAACACAATATTAGGGTAGCACATATCAGTAAAATTGCTTTTCCTGTCTAAAATTCCAAAATAAGCTGCAATATGGGGCTGCCCTTATGACATCATCAATGGGAGACTATCCACAGCATATTCGGCTGTGTTATTATATGTGAAATAATCAATCCTGGACGGACAGACTCTACACAATTTTTACAGCTCACAGAGCTTGCCTTATCATTATTTGAATGACTTTTTTCAATGCCGACCTATGATTGTTGCATAGATGATCGTTTCAGATCAACATGGCTCTAAATGGCACATACAATACAAAACTCGCAGCATGCATGTGTAAGTGGGCCGTTCTTGGCCAGCGTGAGCTGCAGCATGGACCAGATCGTAGTCATAAGTCTGCTTTAACGAGTTCAACCCTTCCATCTCTCTCTTCCTCTCTGGCAGACGGGTTTTTCTCTCTAACTCTCTCCATTGTCAGTTTAGACTTCTGCATCCATGACTGCGCTTGGATGCAGATTGCCAGTGTCGATGGTGATTGCCTATCGGATTGCCATATGGTAACGTCCCCGCTGGACAATGCAACAGGATGCTAAGTGGCTCTGGAACGTGAACCAGCCGGGCTCGAGTTAACACCTCGCACGTCTAATTGAGAGCCGGCACAAAGCCGTTCCTCCATCTCAAGCCCATTCAGATCATCTATTGTTTTAGAGCTGCCTCTCGCTGCACAATAGAGCGCTTTATTTCTCATCGGCCTTGACAGCGAGAGGGAAGAGGCTGCTATTTTTAAAAGCATGTGGGTGATCGCGTTAGCTAATAAACGCTCGCATTACACCAGTCAGCGCAGAGAAGAAGAAGAGAGAGAGAGAGAGAGAGAGAGAGAGAGAGAGAGAGAGAGAGACATGACACGCTTGGGCATTCAACAATTTGCAGCTGCACAATCCTGACTTCTCATTACACGAAAAATCCACTCCCATCAGCCGCACTCCTTCAGACACCACCTCCTATGTTTTATTTAAGCTCTAGTATTACGAGTGAACACAGGCAAACAGGCATCAGCCATTCTCTTGCTAATGTACCGGTTGATGTAGTCACATATCACAAAGCTAGAAGTCCCCCCCCGCCCCTTCTCTCCGCGGCTCGATGCGATTTACCGTTCACGGCCATTTAGGAAGACACATTCACTGGCTTCCGCTCGCCGTGAAAAAGGAAACAGATTCGCATTAGATGAACTGGATGTTCCCTGCCAGTTCGGTAGAATTGGTGGTGCTTGATGGATGGTTATATATTTGCTGCTCCAGCAGCATTTGTCTCTAATTGGAGTCTTATGGCATCTGTAAATATATGGGCATTGACTGGCCGGTCAAATGCATTAGCTTTTGTGGTGGTTGGCACCTCATTTGTTTTCGCCACAAAATACTTTTTACGCTGCATGCAGACAGTTTCATAAACACGGTGTGTTTGCACTTTCCAGAGCTTTATGAAAGCCTGGTGACATTTTTGGATGCCCAATGCTGGGACGATGCTAGTAGCACAACAGAATGCTAAAAAGCTTAATGATATAGCAAATCAAAATTGACTTTTGCTTTTGTTTGTCATTCCATTATTTTTCATACATTTTACTTTTAGATGTTACAAAGACAAAAAAAAATATTCATAAGCTTTCATCATAAGCTTTAAAAAATATTTTGCACATTAACAATTTTATTTATATCTTATCTTATCTTATCTTATCTTATCTTATCTTATCTTATCTTATCTATCACTATGGTTTTGGTTTTAGGTAATCCAGACTTTCTAAATTTCTGCAAGTAGTTAAAATCAATCAATCAATCAATCAATCAATCAATCAATCAATCAATCAATCAATCAATCAATCAATCAATCAATCAATCAATCAATCAATCAATCAATCAATCAGTTTAAAAATAAAATACAAATAAGTAATACAAAAATAATTGAATCACCTTCATGTTGCTCCAAATCTGATTAATATATAATTGATTAATTGATTGATTGTTTTTTTGATTGTTTTGTATTATTATTATTATTATGTGATACACAAAATAAGACCCCCATTGAAGAATGTAAACTGCTGGAAAAAAAACATTCTATGTATGTGTACATTATGAATATTTACATTGACTCTTTTTCTTTTTCTTATTTTGAAATTAAATCATACAGACTGAAACGACATGAGGGTGACGAAATGATGACAGTTTCCAGTTTATGGATAAACTATCCGTTTAACGCAGTAATTCAATGCTGGTTAATGTAGTAGTTTCAAGTATTTTTGTTGTCATTTTTGTCTTGCTGTATACACCCTGTTATCATAAAATAGGTTGCAAATATTATTTCATGTTCATTTAATCCATTACATGCTAAATAGTTTAACTTTTCCTCACGTCTACAGCCAAAATAATAAATTAATATATCAGCAGATTTCTGTCACTTGCGTCAGCAGTGGAGTTACTTAAACTTTCATTTGCAAATCCAGACAATAGTTTCTAGTAAGATTATAATTACTTTAGAGTGCTCCAGCATTAATTGCTAATGCCATGCATTTGAGCACAGAGAGCTAATTTATAGAGTTAATGTGTTTTATCACTAATAGCACAGTGATTAGTGATTGTTACCTCATATTACTTCTGTATGAGTTTCTCCAGAGTGTTTCAAATAACTGTGGCACACTTCTTATCGCTTGATCACGACAAGAGCCATTTATCGCCATTAAGGCTGACAGCCTGGCCGTGTTTGCATGTGGCGGGAAACTGTCTGCGCGGTTAAACTACCTGATGCTTGTATGTTTGCTTAAAGGAATAGTTAACCCCACAATTAATAATACTTACTATTAGGAAATCCAATATGGATAGTAAAATGAGTTTGTTTCTTCATGGGAACAGATTTGGAGACATTTAGCATTATAATACTTGCTTAACAATTTATCCACTGCAGTGAATGGGTGCCGTCAGAATGAGACTCCAAACAGCTGATAAAAACATCACAATAATCCACAAATAATCCACACCACTCCAGTCCATCAAATAACATCTTGAGAAGCACAATTCTGTGTCTTTATGAGACAAATTCATCAAGACAGTTTTAACTTCAAACCGCTTCTTTCAGTAAAAATATGAGTCCTCAATAAGTAATATAGCTTTCTACAGTCAAAAAGTTGTTTCATCTGAATGAAAGTTGTCTCATCTGAATGAACAAATCAAACAGTTAAAAACTGTTCTAAATAAAGATGTCGATGGATTTTGATGTGAGAGGATAGCAGGAGATTTTTACTGCAAGAAGCGTTATTATGGATTCTGAACTTATATTTTGGCTAGAAGTGAGGTTTAAAGTTTTGGTTTAAAGTTAAAATGTCTTTCTTAGGGTGAATCTCATTTCTCTGTCTTACCCCTTCCCCTTCGTCTTACCCCTAGCCCTTGTCCTTCGTAAGCACTAGCGGTGAAAACATACCCCTATGAAACGAGACACCACTTGGTTACTGTTACGTCATCATACATCGTCGCTAGCTGGCTGCTACGTCACCAGAAGTGACAAGTGTTGATCACAAACTTGCCGTCTGTGAGTGTGTATGTCGATTGCGTGGGTTTTAGTGATGTTTTCTCTAATGCTGGACTGTTGTGCAAATCAGCAATGTTATGTTAGCGTGGAAAAATAGCGATTTTTTAAAACGTTTCAATTAAGAACATGGTTGCAAATATTTATGTAAGTTACAGGACTGTGTAGAGCACAAAACAAGACAGTCGTAATTTTAAAAAAATTATTTGAGCCGAAAATACTCTCTGGATGATCTGGCCGCAGTGTGTTCTGGGTAACCCTTGGTTTCAAGTAAGCTCACAAAAAGTCTTGGTTTTAAGGGGTATCTACCCCTTCCCCTTACCCCTACCCCTCGATCAAAACGAGAATTGGGACAGCCCTTACTCTCACGTGAACGTGCAAAACTAAGGGGAAGGGGTAAGGGTAAGGGGTAAGACAGAGAATTGGGATTCACCCTTACAAACACAGCTTTTCACTTCACAAGGTGTTTTTATTGTGATTATTGTGATGTTTTTATCAGCTGTTTGGACTTTCATTCTGGCGGCACCCATTCACTGCAGAGGATCTATTGGTGAACAAGAGAACGTGATGCTACATTTCTTCAAATCTGTTCTGATGAAGAAACAAACTCATCTTGGATGGCCTGAGTAAAATTTCAACAAATATTAACTTTTGGCTGAACTTTTTTTTAATGATCAAACAGCCTGGACATTGATGAGGGATAGTTGTGTCACATGGGGTCAGGTTTCAGTGGGCGGGGCTAAGCGTGTGATTCAGCACAGTTGTGTCGTCTGGTGGCACTCTTTGCTTTCGGAACGCCGCTCTGCTTCCAAAACTGTTTCTCTGACAGTTGCCATGGAAACTGGGAGACTCTGATTCACCCTAAGAAGTTTGTGTATGAGTGTGCATATGAGTGCATGAGAGAAAGATAAAAATGAGGCTTATTGTTGCATTACAGTTACAATCTGTTCTTATCTACACCTGACCAAGTGTATGTGTGTGTGTGCATGTATAAAGGACATTGATGGTTTATTTTAGTTCATCTTGCAGTTTTTGTGAGGCCCATTTCATCATTGCACGATATGTGCGGTGGAAAATTGTTCTTTTTTGGCTGCCTGTGTGCTGATGGGAGATTTTTATTCCATGCAGCAACCCGTGCTCAAATGATCTCCATGCTCAAATATCTAATATGCTTTTTTTATTTAATAGATTATGTAAATGGCAATAAAATGGGTTTCCTCCCCCTCCAAATACTTATCAGAAAGAAGTTATTAAATGATGGGAGAGGGGGGCACCGCATGGGGGGTTGCCATGGCGACGGACCGGAGTGCCGGCAGTGATTTGTGGGAAAGCGCATGATATTTTCTTCTTATTCTGCAACACGGACCTGACTCGCATTTGCAAAACTTCTTGTAATATAAGCTAATTTGTGTTTCCTAAAGCAAGCATCGCTGTTATTATAGCTCATACTTGGTTAAAAACCACTAATGTGCTGTATTAAACTTGTAGGCATAAATATTTGTGCTACAGACATTATGTGTGACCATCCGGAATCGCGTACTGTCTGAGTATGTACTATGATTGCATTTGAACTTACTTCGTGACAGTTAAAAAAAGTATGTTTTATATAATATGAATATGAGAATGAAATATGGATGTGTCACATCTGCAATGTGCATGACCAATGATGACCTCACGGGATAGGAAAATGTCGGCAGCGGTTGTAGCTCCTGCTGTTTTATAAATACGGTGAATTTGGACATAGTACTTTTTGTATATTTTGTATATTTTTTTTGCATGCTATATACTAGAAAAGTAGTTTAATTTTGCCTGTAAGAATCCATCTAGCAACCACTCGCAATGCCCTAAAGTGTTAAAAATGTTTGTCATTTTACTGGCAAAAGACTGAAAATGGCAAGTGAATGTTTGTTTGTGTGTTTATTTATTTATGTTTGTTAATTGGTTTACTTTAAAAAAGAACAAGTCATCTAAAATGTTGTGAAATAAGGTACATTGACATTCTCTGAATACTTGTGTAACACTTCATAATGGATGGTTTTTCATTGAAATTACTATGTTTATTCTTATTTATTTTTCTTAGTTATGCACATGAGGGTTTTATGTCGCATCTTATATTGTTAAATGAATGTGTATGGCATTATGTAAGTGTTGGGATTTTAAAATCTTGTTGATTACTTATAAAGCCCTGAATGGTTTAGCTCCTCAGTACTTGAGCGAGCTCTTATCGCATTATAGTCCTCCACGTCCACTGCGTTCTCAAAACTCTGGCCATTTGATAATACCGTAATACCTAGGTGGAGAACTATATAATAGAACCTTTTCCTATTTAGCGCTAAAACTCTGGAACAATCTACCTAACACTGTTCGGGAGGCAGACACACTCTGTCAGTTTAAATCTAGATGAAAGACCCATCTCTTTAACCTGGCTTACACACAGTGTTGGGGGAAGTTACTTTTAAAATGAACGCATTACAATATTTAAAAAAGTAACTAATTACGTTACTTAGTTACTTTTTATGGAAAGTAATGCCTTCCGTTACATTTGCACTACTTTCGGGTTACTTTTTAAATGTGAGCAGGGCTTGATTGTTTGTTTTTAATATAAGAAGTTATATTTAGAGCAAATGTAAAAGCCCTTCACACCAAAAAGTGTAATGAATAAACCTCAGACTGAAGGACGAGTAAATCACATCTGTACAGTATAACGCAAGAGAAGAAGGTTCAACAATCTTCAGCAATTAAAAAACAATGAAGCACAATTGTTAGTTTAACTAAAGTCATTATTACTTATTAGTATGATTGAACTGGATCAAAGGTCAGCAAATACATTTGTTAATAAATGGGATTAGATACATTTGTGTTATTTAACATTGATTTATTGCTGGTTTGCGTCATATTCTGAGTTTGCATTTCACTGTTTCAAAAACTTTTTATGAATACTAGATCTGATTTTATGTGAGTGAGATGAAATAATGCACATTCACATTTAGTCTATAACTACAGTAACATCATGTTCACACACAATGCCTCTGTACTTCTGATTTCTCTCAACATGGGGACAGGAGACTTGACAGTCAATAAATGAGAAACCAGAGTATCTGGCGTTACTTTTTTGAAAAAGTAACTCAGATATTTTCTTGTAAATTAAAAAGTAATGCGTTACTTTACTAGTTACTTGAAAAAAGTAATCTGATTATGTAACTCGCGTTACTTGTAATGTGTTACCCCCAACACTGATTACACATAATACAGTAATACACTTCTAATATTCAAATCTGTTAAAGGATTGTTAGGCTGCATTAATTAGGTCAACCAGAACCGGGAACACTTGCCATAACACACGATGTACTTGTTACATCGTAAGAAGATTGACATCTACACTAATATTAGTCTTAGTTTCTTTTTTTTCCCGAGATCACCGTAGCCTCCCTATTCAGCCTGTATCCAGGTGGTCACTGCAGTCACCAGATCCAGTCCATATCCAGATCAGATGATCACTGCAGTCACCAGATCCAGTCTGTATCCAGATCAGATGGTGGTCAGCACCTAGAGATGACCTCTACAGCCCTGAATGTCAGCGGAGCTCAGGACACCTAGATGAGCCCCAGAGACAGATCCCCAGTGAGGACCTCGTCACCTAGACAGCCATCGGGAAAAAAAAACTGGAACCAGTGGAGCCCTTACAATCTGACTTTGCTGCAGTTGGAACAGACTGAGCCTGGTTTCTCCCAAGGTTTTTTCTCCATTCTGTCACTGACAGATTTTTGCTTCTTTGCCGCTGTTGCCTCTGGCTTGCTTAGTTGGGGACATATCATTTCCAGCGATATTGTCGACTTGATTGCATTCAAGCTGAACTGAGCTGGACGATGCATCACTGAATTAAATAATAGAATGCCTTTAACTGAAAATTGAGTGTTTAATCTCTTTTTACATAATAATTTTACATTATTGACACACTATTTTAAAATTCTGATATTGGAAAGTTGCTTTGACACAATTTGTATTGTTAAAAGCACTATATAAATAAAGGTGGCTTGGCTTGACTTGTGTGTTTCGGTGTTTTATATAATAGTATTCTCCTCACATCGTGGAGAAGCTTTGTTTTATTTACTTATTTATGTATTGGTAATTTCCTAAGTCGTTTTCTGACTAGTTTTGTATACTTGTATAATTTGGTCATTTATTGTAACATATTGTAATATATACTATATATATATATATATATATATATATATATATCAAGTCAATATTATTTGTATAGCGCTTTTAACAATGCAAATTGTGTCAAAGCAGCTTTACATCAGCTCAAAAGCATGACTCACAAACACTTATAATAAACTACATACAAATACACAAAACTCACTGTCACACCAGGCATTTTCGTTCCTACATTTCTCTGATTTGACCTTAAAATCTGAATTGCAGCATTAATCCAGAGCTGGTAAATGAGAACAGGCATGTCTGCTGTGACTCAACATGAACAGCTGGTACACAGGGCGGGTTATTTTTTCACCAGAGTCTTTCTTGTTTATCGGAGGATGTTGCGAGTTTCTCTCTATCGTGCTGAGAGAAGTGTGATAACAGAGTTTGTGTGGAATGCACAATTGTTCAAGCTGTATGATATTTTGCGGTGTGTGCTCATGTTGGGTGGATGAGATCTGACGAAAGCCATCAGACAGTTTTGCCGATGTCTGACGGCAACAAACACATCTGCGTGCAGCTTGGAGTAGATAAACAAGCATTTACTCAGACTAGCACCAGAAACACGCAATAAGCTCCTCAACCTGTCTGTGTCATTTAACAGTACAGCGGCCAGTGCTCGAGTTCATCTCAGACTCAGCTCTCACAGACTGGCATGAATGCACTCTCATACTGCAGTCTCTGTAAACAGACTTCATATAATGTCCTTTCTGCACATGAGTCTTAACTATGACGAATTGTGGCTGTAGTGTGGGTCCAGCTAAGTGCATTCCTCTGTATCAAAGTGGAGCAGAAATGCATGCACAGTTTGTAGCGGTTGTAAAAATGGCGAGTCAGAGGAAAAAAAGCAAATACTGTAAGTGTTCTTGCAGAAGATTAGAGTTCAGAAACAGTGTCCAAACAGCGAAGGGTAAGTGTTTGCCTACACGTAGATTCTATTCATTATTAAAGAGGCATTATTTATTATATGCTATGCTTCTACCCCCCAGTAAGGCACATGGGTTATGTCTCTCTACCACCTGCATATTAATAATATACTGTGTTAATACATAACTAGATCTTGATTTGGTTTCCCTGAGACAATAAAAAATATTTTGTTATTTAATTTCCATGTGTGTATATATGTGTGCATTTATTTGTGTATTTATTTATATATTATAAGTGTATTTTCATTTCATATTTATTTTCATATTTCATAATTCATTTTTACTTTCAGTACATTTCAGTATATATATATATATATATATGTGTGTGTGTGTGTATATAATTATATAAATATATAATATTATATTATTTTTAATATATATTTTAATGTGCAGTTATTATAACATTTTTGTTTAACTTTTTAGATTTTTGTTTTGCATGTTATTAATTTTATATGTAGTTATTTATTTTTTTATTATATTTTATTTTGCATATTAATGGCATACCTTTAATAAATAACTAGATCTTAGTGTTTTCAAAAAGTTGCACTGATGTTATTTTATTTTAGTATTTTACACACACACACACACACACACACACACACACACACACACGCACACACACACACACACACACACACACACACACGCACAGATATATGTATAATCTGATTTTATTTGATTTTATTGATAAATGGCCTCTAGCTGGTATAGTAGTCATTAGCTGCAGACTAGCAAACCCAGGCTCCAGATACTCAAACTAGCTTAAGGTGCACAGACCTGTTTCTGGAACATGGTAGCTGATCAGCCAGCTTGGACCAGCAAGAACCATGCACTTGCTGCCTTCGTTGACTGGATTTTCTTGCAAAAGTGGATTTGTACAGTTTGGTCAGATGTCGTTGTAATGACACGGCTGCTCCAGACATGAATCCATCACTGCACATGAATCTGGCAGTAGCTATGTGGTATCCACTTACCTCTACTCTGGGGTTGCCTAGCGCTGTGACCACAGTAACCAAGCAACATCAGAATTCACATATTACACTGCAGTCAAGGTCTTACCTGAGTGGGCACTGTTATGGATGCTCCAACCACATTTAGAAAACTATCTCAGCTTTCACCAAGTTAATATGAGCACGTTGTGTCAAACCAATTTGGTTCAAAACACACTTTTTGAGTATTTGTCTACAGTTTATTTTCAAAAGCACCAAATGTCATGTAGTAAAAAAATCATTATTAATAATAAGACACAATTGTCTGATTCTTTCCGGTTGTTTCATTTGCATGCATGGTTTTGCATGAATTATGCTAAAGAAGAACCATAAACCTACATTTATGAGATTTGTAGGCATATTTGCATTTTCTGTGTTTGTATTCTTTATTTAAAAAAAATATTTTGCTTTTTATTTTAAGATTTGTATTTATTTATTCATACTTCAGAAACAGATGTACACAGTAAACCACCAGAAAGGCAATGATTAACGTGTTTTGCTTAAACTGTGTATGACCCTTGCCAGATGAACGAACCCATCTTACGCAGTTTACATGATCTTCCATTGTCATCAGGTTATTAAGCATAAATTGTGTAATGCATGCAAAC
Source organism: Oxygymnocypris stewartii (assembly GCA_003573665.1). NCBI lineage: Eukaryota > Metazoa > Chordata > Actinopteri > Cypriniformes > Cyprinidae > Oxygymnocypris > Oxygymnocypris stewartii. The sequence continues at coordinate 30,292 of QVTF01025316.1, read as the reverse complement.
ACACTATAAGGTCACACAAATGGCTAAACAGTGTCTTTAAGTGGAGGAAAGGTTAAATGATTTAAGCAAAACCGACAGGTGGATTTCTGCACGTTACCTCGATTTCTCTTTGCATGTAAATGCCTTTATCAGTATTCTGTCAGCTTGTTTAATGAGCTCACGCCTGACTGTGAAACCGTTCTGAGGTCACGACTGGAGAAGAACGCGATACATTTTGAAATCTCACATAACCATGTTTTTTCTTGCATTGCCGGTTTTTTGATTTGCATCTAAACAGGTTTGTATAATGAGCTGGTTTTTGATTCGTATTATTGTTTTGTCCACATACATACAATCATTAGCTCTATTCTAGAACCCAGAGAGCTGCCTTGCTGTTTACACAGACATCTACCATCTGAAGTGACTGATTTCATTCCTTCATGGTTTTAGATAGGTAAGGCTGGTCGGTTATTAGTTCAAGCTGGATACAGTTGCAGATAGTCAAACTTGGCCATTGTAGACATTACTCTGGATGTGCCTAAAAAAAGCTATGTATTTAATGTAGAGTGTGGTTCTATCATATATATGTTTGCATAGACAATAAAAAAAGTACAATATTGATGGATTGACAGCATCTAAAATTGAAAATCATTTACATACAAACAACTATACTAAAGCAGAAATGTTTGCAAATCATTATTTAATCTATAAATGTTTAATTCATGGAGTTAGTCGGTTGATTCTGTTTATTTATGATCAGAGCATACTTAAAAAGTAAAAAGTCAACTATTCCCCAATAGTTGATTAACAAGACCGTCTTACCTTAGACCTGCCCTCAGTGAGCTGTCATCAGTCCACCATTGTGTCGGCTCTGGTGCAAGGGAAGACAAGAATGTCTCCGATTAATTTGTTTGCACATTCTTCTTGCACATTCCTGCTTATGAGTATTTATTAAGTCTACAGTATACTGTCCTGCACATTATTTTATTGCACATTTTATCTTATATTTTATTATTTTTTACTCTTATTTTTTACTTCATTTCTTTTTTCATACCGATATTTATGTATATTCTCTTGTGTTTGTGTTACATATAATTGTACTGTCTATGAAGCGGACCTGACTTATATTTCACCGCTTGATTCTTGAATCTTGAATCTTAAGCGATTGTTGGATGTAGTAATGAATATAGCAGTTGTCATTTATTCCTGACATCTGAGCTGCTGAAGACGCAGAGAATTAATGTTACTTTCGTTTTTGAAGGGAATTTGCCGATCTGCCTACATGTGTCTATGTTTGCACGACAGCTTCATCTACGGAAGAAGTGAGTATAAGGGTTTTTTAATGAATCTTTGCCTTTCCTAATAAAGTGCTAGTTAGCCAGTTTCGCAGCTTAAGTTTACAGTCTGTTCATCGCCCATGGAAGAGAGGGGTGGGGTCAGCAGAGCTCATTAGAATTTTAAGTGACATGGACTAAAAAAACTGCTTGCTGAAAACAGAGCTGATTTTTACAGGGTAAAAGGGGTATTTTTTACACTACCATTTAGAAATTTTAACCAAGTACTTTTCATAGATCCTAAAAGACCCTAAATAATCATATCAACTTGTGGAAAATGTGCATCTGATGACCCCTGTAAGTTACTCATGTTAGGTAATGTCACGTGTTTTAGTTCCTGTTGTTCCTTTTTTGGTCATGTTTCTTGTTCCCTGATTAGATCATTCTGTTCCATCTGTGTTTATTAATTATCTCATTAGTACCCTTTGTTTGGCTCAGGTTTATAAGTCCTCAGTTCTCCCTCAGTCTTTGTCAGATCTCCGTTATGATTTGATTTGTGTTGCTGATGTTGGTTTTCTCCTGATTAAGAATCCTTTTGCTTCTGCTCCTTTGTGGTGCTTCAGTTAATAGCAGCTACATGTTACAGGCAGGGGTGGAAAGTAATGAAATACATTTACTCACATTACTGTAATTGAGTAGCTTTTTTGTGTACTTCTACTTTTTAAAGTAACTTTTAAAATCTGTAATTTTACTTTTACTTAAGTATATTTTTGTTTGAAGTATTGTACTTCGCTACATTTTTTACTGAGTAAAAAGAAATCGCTCCCTGCTTGGTGATCATTGCTTTTAGGCTCTCCTGGTAAACATCAATATTACTGTTTAAACTGGCCATTTAAATGGTAAACAATGGTTAGCTTATTATTGGATTTTTACTCTCAGAAGAAAAAAAGAAGCCCAACAAGCTAGCAGATTGAAGGCAGGTATCGTACAGCTTAGTGAGTGGCAGTGATCACTGGGTCAGAACAGCAGGAACCGTATGAAATGTGAATTCGAGGTGGCGGCATCAAACTGCAGTGTGGTTTCCATCAAAGGAGAAATGAAAAGTCAAGATTGTGATGTTGAAGTATGATGAAATCCAACTCGTGTTGCAGCAGTTTAGCTCCCCACACCGCTAATGCTATGAGGGTCAAGTCATATGGAAGCAAACACTAAGCACAAATAAGCCACTCGAAGAGGATGGATTTCTAATACTGGATGTGTGTGTGTTTCGTATGTAGGCATACTCATGTGTTTGTGAATTAGCTGCTAAATATATTCTGCATTTGCAGAAATGCAAACACCCTACTATATATGACTGACGGGATCCAGTGAAATTAAGCATTTTTCCCTGCATAAATGTGTATTTGTGCAAGTGTTGTGCTGTCAGGACAGGAGGATTTTCAGGACGAGACAGGATTTTCTCACCACCTTAAAAATAACCACGGGTGACCTGGGAGAAATCCAATCCCCACATCCAATTGTGGCAGACGAGGCTGCTCTTAACTACTTCAAAAGGTAGAGTGATGAGATTTCAGCCGATCGATACCGTGCCGGGGACCGAACCACAGCGCCTGGCCCCGAAGTGCTCGCCTGTTTGCTTCTCATCTGTAAGCTCCTGTGTTAGCACTCGAAAATACTTGGCATGTCCAAACCTTCGCTTGTAAGTAGACTAACCTTGGGACCCACTCTTTAGGGACATGTCAGGTCGTTGCTCTCACAAATTGTCTCAGTGTGTACTTCACACTCTCCATTTAAATCCACATGTAAACCGATATTCACACTTTTACCAAAGCAGGGAAAAAGGGCGATAAACACAAATGAACCCAGCCTGATTCTTAAAATTGTATTATATGGTCTTTCTAGCAGAGAAAAGAAGTCGTCGGTTTATTAAACTACCTATTCACTAGAATCAGTATATCGTGAACACAAAAAGGGTCTTGATTGGGACAATGATGACTCAATATCGTTGCATCACGATTATATGGTCGCACATCAAGACATCACTGGTATTTATCACAATATTGCCGTGCACTATAAGATGTCCTTGTGTTTTTCTATTTGTTTATTTACTTTTTATCACAATAGTTTTATCATGAAATAGGCACAATAGGGAGACATCCCGGTGCTCCCAATGGCCAGTCCGCGCCTGTGTTCAACAGTGTAATTATATTGACGGATCATTTTCATCAATGACATTTTATCACAGATGAAAATGAGACGAAAATGAAATTAAAACATACTGAATGACAAAAACTGAATTGAAACCTGAACAACAACAAATAAAAAAGGGAAGAAACATTAGGGAGGGGTGATTTAAATGAATGAATGATGCATTTATATAGCGCTTTACTGTGCACTGCTGTCCACCCAAAGCGCTTTACAATCGTGTGGTCTCTCCTCAAACCACCACCAGTGTATATCAGCCACTTGAATGGTGCGACGGCTGCCACAAGACAATGGCGCCAGTGCGCTCACCACACACCAGCTACAGGTGGAGACGAGAGAGAGTCATAGAGACAATCAAGTGTATGCGCTCACCACACACCAGCTACAGGTGGAGAGGAGAGAGAGTCATAGAGACAATCAAGTGTATGCGCTCACCACACACCAGCTACAGGTGGAGAGGAGAGAGAGTCATAGAGACAATCAAGTGTATGCGCTCACCACACACCAGCTACAGGTGGAGAGGAGAGAGAGTCATAGAGCCAATCAAGTGTATGCGCTCACCACATACCAGCTACAGGTGGAGAGGAGAGAGAGTCATAGAGACAATCAAGTGTCTTGACTGACAGCTCTAGCATTGCCAAGTTGAGCGAAATCGGGAGTAAGTGCTAGCGTCTCAAGGCTAGCGTCTCATGCATTGCATGTGCTGGGTGAACATGATGCTTACTGTATAGTTCTAGACTAAATATGAACATGTATTTACTCATTCTATCTGCACAAAAATAGGTACAGTATTCCTCAAAATGAATAAAAACAGTCAAATGCAAACGCAGAATATTATGTAAACCTGCAATTGTTAAATGTAGTAAATAAGACAAATATATGTTACATTTTTTGCTACTGATCTTCGATGATCAAATTCAGTCATAAGCAAAAATTATAATTTGTGTTTCATTTTTGTTGTTGCTGAATAGTGTTGAACTTTCTTCTTCTGCATCATATTCTTAATGCACTTTGTTTGAGCTGCGCCCTCTAATGTACAGACATGAATTTATCAATCTCAATCTGGCAACCCACATGAGCATTGACACTGAGGAGGAGAGGGCGAGACAAACAATATTTGAAATTTGGACTGCAATACCCATTTCTATTACATGCTGCACTTTAAGCAGAGTTTAACTTTATGCTACTGCACAGCGGTGCTGTGTCGCAACTGCCAATGGGAGCGTAGACTGATGAAGATGAATACTGCAGTCATGTAGGAATGCCTACTAATAACCAACAGCACAATGACATGTGACCTCCACCCATTTAATCACTGTCAACGCAAACACCCGACCGAGGTGTACACTTAAGTTACACTTGACTCCAATGGTTTCTGCAGGTTGTGGACACTGACACAGTTTTGCTTTAAAACTGTCACTCATACTATTGGAGTCTTATCTCTAAATTACTGACTAAGAATGATTTGTTTTTAAGCAGTGCTAATGGGATGCCATGTTCCCCGTGGCTGATCGTGACCGTCATGATGGCTGACAAAATGACATGCTTTTCATCAACACCAAGCCTGTCATTTCGCTCTAGTGTTTTGAGTTGTCAAAGAATCTCTCTGTGCTGGTGCCCAAATTAGATTCAGATCATAAATGTGCATTAATATAGTTTATCAGAGTGGCTGACTCATAGATGTGAGGTTATATTCTTTAAAATAGTCGTTTTGATTAAAACCTACAGATTCACAATACTTTGAAAATTATTATGCTTTGGCGAAATCATTTTTTTCTGTTATTTGGTTAATTAATGTCCATCTAAAGATGCTTGTGGTTCAGGTGAAACTGCCTTTATGTCACAGTATCCAGCAGTGATACAACACCGATTTGCTTTTATGTGAAGTCATTTAATTGTACTAAATGGAGCATAATTTGTATGTCTGCTTTTCACAATCTTTGTTCAGTTTTAATGAAGTCATAACCCCATCGGCAGGATACAAAACTGCAATGTGAAACATTTGTATGCACCCTTTTTACACCAACCTCCAAAGTGTGTCAGAACTGAATTGACATGCATGATGACAATCTGTAAGAAAATTGGTTCTGAATCCAGAACTCAATAATAAGACTTGCAGTGAGCTTACAGACACATGCTGTGGTTGTTAACAAGTCACAAATCATTCATTGTCAACTTTCAGAAAAACAGTAAGGTGTACTTTTAAGGTGACAGCCAGCTGTTTTTGACAGTGTTACAGTATATAATGTCATATGTTTTCACATACAGTGGCTTTCAAAATTGTAATGTTGGAAGGAAAAAGAATTAAGGAGACTTTTATGGTCTACATTTATTTGCAAAAAATAGAGTAAAAACAGTAATATTGTAATATGATATTTACTTATTTGCAGTCATTACCCCAGTCTTACAATAAAAAGAACAATATTGAATGAAAAGAAAAGGCATTTATTTTAAATAAAAATGTGTTGTTACATTATAATTATATCTGCTATCCCTTTTAAACAATTGAATGCAACAAGAAGCATTTATTTCTTAAAATAAAATATATTTTAATAACATCGTAGTCCCAATAATCTTTTGAATGCTGCTGAACAGTAATTTGACAAACAAATGCTATTTTCTTCAGCTTGAAACAAACCATGTATATAACATTTATAACACAGTCTGCCCAATTTTACTGTTTATTTGGTATAATATTATGACTCCAACAAAATACCAGATTCCTATAGTCCCATAAATGCACAGAAACAAGCTTCTATTTTATTATTTATCTTAAAATGTTTTACTTCACTTAGTAAATGTCTCATTTGGAAATTAATATAAAAGGGTTATCAGAATTACATTTGTACACATATTAGGACACAAAGTATAAAAAATGGCTAATTTTATACAATTTCTGAAAAAATATTTAGAATTATTCATATTGTTGCAGGAAAATGTTAAAGAGTGATCTTTTAATGAGCAAATGTATTCGGCTTTTGAGCACAGGTCCATATCTCCCAAGTGCTGTTTGGCACAGTTAGGTACAGTTTGGCACTTTAAGGTATTATTACTGATTACAAAGTGTCCACACATTTTTGCTAATTTAAATTTGCTGTACAGTCGGTTGCAGATGGACACTGTTGTTTTTTATTTTTTTAATACTGGTGTTTTATTGTGGCATCATGTACTTTTATATAAATCCACCTTGAAATGGCCCATCCAAAGCTTGTTTATGTAATTTTATTTTTATATTTTATTTTATTTTAAATTTTATTTTATTTTAAACTTTATTTTCTTACTATTTTATTTTTTAACACTCATGTTCCAGCATTTGTAGTTTGGTCATATGATGTTTTCCACAATCTTATACAGCATTTCTAAAACCTTTCTGACACAGAGTTCTGACTCACTGTCTGTAGGCGGGATAAGACACGAATAGGGAGAAAAACACTTTACAATGTTTTAAATTCCCTTTCTGATTTTAGGACCTGTTAGTCAATTGACACTGTATATTGTTTTTTTCCTCAGAAAATTGCATTCAAAATCCACTTAATTAACCGAGAAGAATAAGCATGTGCATGGCACTGACTGACGGTGGCGAGATGAGTCTGGGATATAATGGAAATTCTTCCTGGTGTTTTCAGCAGGGGTAAGAGACAGACTGCAAAATCCTTTAGAATTTATACTATTAGCATTTCGTACTATCAAATTAGCTAGAGCTGCTTCTCAAAGAAGAAAGAAGCGAGCAGTGGGAAGGACAGAGGGAGTAAAGAGAGGACGTGTAGACATTTGAAAATGGAGCTCATTTGAAACCCCAGTCGCTCATCAAACATTGTCACTGTACTTGCTTCCACTCTTTCTCTCTGTCTCCTACTGCGGCTTTGGCTCATTGTCCCTGAGAGGAGGTGCTTTTACTTCTCCATTTTAAAAATGGAAGCTGGGGCCTTCCCATCATGCCTTGCGGTGGATTTTCTCTCTGTTTTCTTTTTAGCTGACTGGCTAGAGGGCAGTATGCTTTTTGTGACCCATTCTTGTTTGTCAGTATGCTATATATTTGCAAATAAGTATACATGTAAATGAGTTTTTAAGGGAGCATGACCTTGACCGAACCACTTTGTGTCTCTGTATACAGACTGTACAAGCTGTAGTGATTTCAGAAACAAGCTGGATAGCTATGTGCACTACTTGAGCATGGATGTGAGTGAGCCTGCATGGTTTAACTGGTATCGGGATTTTTTATTATTTTGAGAATGTATATTTTTAATTGGAGACTTGTATATTTCATAGTTTATAATTAAATGGGTTTGCCTTTGTTGTTTTGCACATGGTTTTTATTTTTAGAAATAATTATTAGAACTAATTATTATTTCATTTGATGTGATTTGATTTTAGTTTAGTTTGACTTTATTATTCATTTTGCTTCTGGTACACTTCAGAATCTCCGCCTAGTTTTATTTTTTATTTTATTTTATTAACATCTGTGAGACCACAGCTCCTGCAAATTGTGATCCATGAGTCTTTACTCACAGCGCACATTTTATTCAGAAAACATTTTATTCCAAGCACAAATAAAGATAAATGATAGTAGGATTCCTCCAGAAAGCAGAGAGAGCGAGTCGAAGATGCTTTGCACTTTATATGCATTGAGAAAAAAAGTCATAATTTGTATTTGATTTGAGCTGAGCAATAGATCTCCACAGCCTTGTCCAGATGCCGTATACTTTAGGAAATAAATGACCTTCAGTAGAAAACACTCAGACGTTGTTATTTTTCATTTATTTGTGTACACGTTGTGCATGATCTATCAAACCAAGAGCAAGCATTTCACATCAAACAGATCGGTTCATAATCAATGGGTTTGTCCCATATTCATTCCACGATCAGCTCAGTCTTTCTCTTGGCTTCTCGTTGGCTCCAGCCTTTGGTGGTGAAATCATTTCTTAGTGACTCTCTTTCTGTAAGCAGCTGTAGTGGAGTCTTCAGGTTCTACTCGTGGTCCAGCTGATCTCATTGTGTTGAGAAGGTAGAGGGCTTTTATAGGCAGGAGTAATCTGAACCTCACTCCAGGGAAACCCTGTACTTTTCCTTCCTCTGTTGGGGAAAGTAAGGCCAAAGGGGGTGTGATCTAATCAAGTGCTTATGGAGGAAAAGTTAGCAAGCTATCCATCCAGCCATCCATCCATCTATGTTAATTTCCTTGACAAACTATTTTTGTCACAATTTTCTTCTATGACATTTTTTTTTCACTGATGAAAAAAGAGACAATGACTAAATAAAAACTAGTTTTAAGTGACAAAAACGATGACCTTTTTGTCAACGAATGAAAATGTTATAAAGGAACGAATTGTTCATACCTTGATATCATTCATATCACAATAACAGGTCAATAGATGTTTTCTTTAGTAGTATTTAATGCATTTGGAAATATTAGAGAAATACTTCATACATTGCAGTTTAGCTAAACCGGTTACATTTTAGTCGACCAACATCTTATGATATTTAGCCGACTAAAATAATTCAGATGATTAAAATATGACTATAACTAAATGGCATTTTAATCAAAGGACTTTGACTAAATCAAAATAATAAAAAAAATATTTCAGAATTAACACTGGTCAGAAGGGACTTTGAAAAATGACTAATTTAGGAAGAAAAAAATAACCCAGAATATTCATCAGAAACCAGATCAAAATAATTGACAACTTCAGATCCCGGTCCAACTTGGAGCTCAAAGAGTTTTGGATGAGAGAAGAATGTGCAAAATATTTTGGTTTTGTTGGGTTTGATCCTTTTCTTCTTTCCCTCAGACATATCTTTCATTGTCGGCTGAAAGATATAACTCCGTTTTCTTAAAAAAAACAACAACTATAAAACATTGTTTATAGGTTGACTGCAATCACCCCGACATTGGTTTCAGACATTTCTTTAAACTGTTTTGCAACAGAAGCAGCATTCATGTAGCAGAATCAAGTTATGAAATGTAATGTTGACATCCTGTGTAATACCCGCTCTAATATAATTCCGCTGTGGAGTAATTCCCCTCTCGCCGGCCAATGGGAATAGCCTGCAGTGGGTTATCCGGGGCAGGAAAGAGGATGATAAACAGACAGCGGAGATATTCACACAATATGATACCTGATGCAGAGAGAGACGCCGGTAGTCAGCCGGCAATGAGAGATCTCCAGACTGGATTAGTGTTGGGCTAAGAGGGCTACAAAGTGAGGCCATTACCCAGACAGCGGCGGTGAAATAAGGCTGGAGATAACATCGCGGCACGCAGGGGGAAGAGAGAGGGTTAGCCTTGGCCCGATTGCACCCTTCCATGTTTTCCTGCCGCTGATAAACCTTGTCAGATGACGGATGTTAGGCTTTAGGTGCACTCAACACATTCACTGTTTATGGAGTCCACTGCTGCATTCAGAAATGAATTGGGACTGTGTTTTAGTGAGATAAAACAAATAAAACGACACTGCTTTATCAGGAATGAATACAGAATCTGTCTTTATGAATGAATCATTGACTCGTTCAATTAATGATTAATTCAAAACCAATGATTTATTCAGGAGCAAAACTGCGGTTTGGTTTCTGTTATGACTTTGTCTGAAAAAAGTTAATCACCAGAGATGAAATAGACAATATAACTGGTAATATTGTGACTAAAATTATTGTTTTACACCTTGTTTATTGAATTATTGCATAGCAGTATTACTCTCACAATCATGCTGTTTCCAGGTCATATGCTTTTATGCGATATAAAGGAGAGAGTTTAGAGTGAAACTGATCACTTTCTTACCTTTTATGTAATTTTTACCATTTTAATACCATCAATTATGATTTAACACTAAAACGTAATTGGTCCAAAGGTATAGTATTTAATGTTATAGACATTATAGAGCAAATTTGAATGATGAGTCAAGAGTAAGCATGACTGCTTCAAATAAAAACACAGTTATTTTAGTGTATATATATATATATATATATTTAAATTACCAAAATTTATTTAAAATGCATTGATTCTTTTTTTCTAAAGATTTTTACTAGTTTTATATTCCAAGCCGTGGTCTAGTGGTTAATATACTCGCATGTTGGTATACAGTCATGTGGATGATAATATTTTGAGTCCATCATTTCCTGATATAATTCCCTATTTTCTCTCGATTTTCTTCCTCTTCTTCTCTCAATGTGAACATGCACACATGCACTGATTATGCATTATAAACTGGCTTCCAGTAAGGTTGAATAAACCCCTGTAAATGTGTTCTTTTATCAAGGAAAGGTCATAAATTGTTTAAGCAAAATCAAATCAACTCTACTGATTTGCATTGCATGTAAAGACCGTTATCACCGTTTATTATATGTGTGCATGCCTTGTGCATGTGCATTTAGAAGTCATGAGACCAGGTAGACTAGGTAGAAGTACATTGCATGTAAACCTGCAAAAACCTTTTTTGAAGCTATTTTTGGCAAACGTTTTCAGTCGTCACTACTTATTGGCAGGGCTCACTGGGAGCCCAATAGATTTGTGATACGCCTCAAAAGGAGTGATTTAAAATCTCCTAGAAGACATATTAAATATACAACTGTCACATAAGAGTGTTTAGCTTATGACAAGCTGCATAATAGAAATTATTCTCAGATGGAAGATTGTATTGAGATGATTTAGCGAGCATGCAAACCTCATCAGAGTCAGATGTGTCTGTCATTGACTTTCTGCCCAACATCTTCAGGGCTTTTCGGTTCACTCTCATCACTTTATATGAGTGAATATCTGTGGAGAGGAGACTGTGCCAGTAATGTAGAATGTGGTTTGGTGAATGACGGCCAGGAAGTGAGCGGCAGGTGAAGCTGTTGGGGATTCAACTGACCTTTGGCTTTTACTCTGATTGGACACAGCTGGTATTCGTAGACCCAGAGAGAAAGAGAGAGAGAGAGAGACTTTGGGTACAGCCACGACACTGCACTTCCTTGGCACATCCATTTATTGGCTGCAAACGCCATGACATCTGTACCTTATGCCACCATATAAAGATGGATGACCATTTACATTCATACTCACACACCAATCCCAGCGACCAAAAGCCGGTCAAGCTCACTTTGCCAATGAGCTTGGAAGACCACGCCATTCTCAAACAAACACACACACACACATTTGTTTTTCTGTCAGTTTTTATACTGAGCTATTGATAGTTTCCTATTTTAGTTTGTTTATTAAGCCGTTTTGTGGGGACAAACACACACATTGAAAATCCTGTACCTAATTAAAAAAAAATGACCAGCTCTTTTAAAATTGCTTGTAAATCTCTCATCATGCTATACTTTCACCAAATCTTGGTTTAAATATTTTTTTTGTCGAATAGGTTTTTAACATTTTTGAATTAGTTCCCAAAAAAAGTGCATTACAGTAAAAATTGCTACTTTCCTTTTCAGATTATGTTATCAGGAAAAATGTGAAGATTACAACTGAAATTAAGTGAAATGTTTACAGTGAGAAGAAGATAACAATTCAAAGTAAGATTTTTTTTTTGCAATACAGAAAAAATCTGCAAAATTATGCATAATTGTGGTTGAAGTTTATGCAATAATTGTATTTGTCAATGCAAAACAATTATATGTTGCATTAAGCTTTGTTTGATGTGTTTTATAAAACGTTACGCTCCACTGATGCTGCAGTTTATCTGATAGAAAGAAACGAGCCCTGTTTGTTTTACCACAAATGAAGGAGGGGAGACGAACAGTGCGCTTTAATTAACAGCTTCTCAATAATCATAATTGCTGTCAAGTAGATTAATCAGTACTTAGGAATTGCTCTTGATTTTATTTATCATCCCTGGCACAATGGAGGTCTTCAGATGTGTTGAGTTATAGTGCTGTCATCTGTATCTCTCTCCTTGAGTTTCCATTTAGTTAATGAAGCACCTGCTCACTCATAATTCAAATTAAAGATTGGTCAAGCATTCATTAAGGGAAGCGCCCGTGCCCTTCATTTTACGCTGTTTATTTCTCTTTGACTGTTTAACCTTTTTTCTTTATTTATTCATTTTTTAAGGCTCTGAAAGGCATTTAAACGACCAAATATCTTATATTTATATACAATAAACTGAAAATTGTATTAATTGTAATTATTTTATACATTCATTCTCTAATTTAATTAACTCAAATTGAGTTTACACAAACGCATCCTTTTGTATTCAGTAATATTGTCAGGTGGTGTACTGCTGTTCTTCACCTTTCTGCAGAATGCAACTGTTCGTTTTTCTGAACATATAAATCATAATTGTGTTATTTATGCATAAAACAGTGATTTATTAAACACTTGCAAATAAATAATGACTAACCACAGTCATATAATTGATGATACTATAATTCCAAGCATTGTGGAAGGGCAATGTTTATTTTCTAGATTTACTGTAAAGCTATGCTGGTTACATTTTTATCTGTGAACAAAAGCATCAAAGATGCAGCTAAAGATGTTTGGAAATAGCAGATAAATTCATTCTAACATTATCTGGGATTACATTCACATCTGATGTATAATGGAAAACAGGGTTACAGTGCCTGAGCAGTAATATTGATATTCTTTAAACATCGTGGTTATGATTTGCTGTAAAGCCGTACTGAATTGGACTGTTTGTTTGGGCTGGACTTAGTATTGCTTCGACCAATAGCATGCTTTTGTGAGTTTGTGTGACCAGTGGTGGATGGGGAGAGTGTTTAAACTTGTTTATTATTATTTTCACAGTTTTGTTTGGTGATGCTAGAGGCACAGAATTTACACTCTTCACCTTTAATATCTGACAGAAACAGGCCGTGTGAAAGCACACAGACAAACACACCGTAAGCAGAATCTTCCGGAGCAGCGCAGTGTGAGTGTTTTATGTGTGCTAATGGATCACTGGGAGATTGACAGGACAAATTAAATATATGTGTCTCCCGCCAAGAAGAGAGGAGGGAGAAATAAGGACAGAACGGAGTCTGAACAGAGTATGAGCACATTGCTTAACATATAAGGCAAATGAACAAATGAAAAGTATATTACTAATCTTAATACTACTAATAATAAATGTTGTTATTAGTATTATGTATATAATACGTAGAATATTTTTTTATTTTTAAATTTGTATTGAAAATGTATATTTAATATAAAAACATGTTTGTATATGTTACATGTATATTATACATAACTGTATGCAAGCTATTTTATTTAATTTTATAAATATAAAATATTTCATTTAAACAATATATAATTCATATAACTTTTTTATATTGAATAACTTGTTTGTTATAAATATTCTTATATAATATTTTTTTTTTTGGGGGGGGGGTTGTACAAAGCATATTGCTCTGCAGTTAATATTGCTGAAAAAAATAAAATAAAGTATATTTAGTATTTGTTTAAATAATGTAAAAAAAATATATTGTGTATGTGTGTGTGAGTGTGTGTATGGATATGTGTATGTATATGTATGTGTATATAGTTGCTGTTAAAAAAAAAAATATATATATATATATATTAGTTTCAGTTTTGCCCTCTGTTAGCGTGTAGTACTAAAGCTGTTAGACCGTATGCAATATAACGCCGTTTGGAAGAGAGCGCGAGAGCACATCTGAGGATCTCTTTCCTTCCTCTCAGAGCGACAGAGACAGAGGGAATACATTCATCCTTGATGAGTTAAAAGATCTTGTGATACCGCAGCCAGGGTTCAAAATGAGTGTCATGTTGGGAGGTAGTAGATCAATTCATAACACACACACTCTCTGGAACACGACCTACAGTTATTAAAACGACTTGGTCATTCATCACAAAATTACCGCATTTCAAATCTTGATCATTATTTCCAGTGATAAACAACCAGGTGAAAAGCATCCCTAAATTTCCCGTGACATTAGCTCTGATTAGATTCATGTTTGATATATAATGGAAAACAGGATTACTGTGCTTTTACAGCAATACTGATATTTATCACATCTTCAACCCATAACTTTATAGTATTACATTTTTATCATCAATTCAACCTGAACATTTTAGCATACTAACTTAATTTATAGATTATTTCAGCATTTTATCATGACTTCATGTAGTATGTCACAATTTTGACTTTACAAGTCATCATTTTGATTTGGTATGAAATTTACATTTTTAAAGTCATCGATTTGACTTTTTATCTCATAATTATGACTTTTAAAATCATAAATTTGAATTTGTTTTCATAATTATGATTTATTTCAACATTTTATGCATGTTTTTTTCTTATGTGGCAAAAATAGGTCTAATAGATTTCAACATTGATAAATGTTTAATGAGCAGCAAATCAGCATATAATAATAATTTCTGAAGGACCATTCTGAAGTAAAATTCAGCTTTGCATTATTTTAAATTATAATATTATTTCACTCTATTACTGATTTTGATTAAATTAACGAAGCCTTTGTGAGCATAAAATCTTTCGAAAATATTAAGAAATCTTACCAACCCCAAGCTATTTTTTCCCCTCCATAAAACCTTTCATAATTATGTTACTAAAAAAAGCATGTATACGTTTCTTTCTTCTGTGGAACAGCTTGCTATATCTAAGGTGAAAAATGATAATTTGAAAAAAATTCTGACCCTTTTTGTGTGCATTTTTAAGTCAAGTATATGTCTACTTGATTTGAAACTAAACATACTCAGAAGTTTCCAGCCTAACCTGTCAGATCTATTGGGTCCGTATCAAACACGGCCAAAGATTCTGACCTCTCATATCAAGACAGATCCATCAGCGAACGCTCCCGAGGGCACACCTGCACCCAAACACCACCGGGCCACACCCCGTCATATCAGTCAGAAACAAACACTCTCTGCTTCCCCGTGGAGTCTGACAGATGCATGACCTTCCCTCGTTCAATGAGTCGCGCGGATGCTGACTGATGAATCTGAAGTGGCGTTGTGAGTCTGTGCGACTGGAGAGGATAACAGAAGAAACACAGGGCAGTGTGACTGTCACGGGATTCGTGTTGTTGACTTGTTATATTCATTTGCCCTCGGGCAGCTTACTGCACACATGCGCTGGAAGAGCCGGGTGTGAGAGGTTAAGAGACACGGCAGACATTTAACAAACTAGAAATAACACTTTTTTTGCTTGCTTTTTTGCTCCTTCACATTTATTATTATTATTCTAAAGATGTGTTGTGCTTCCTAATATATATATATATTAGAACCCCCAGGTGTTCCTGTGGCTCAGTGGTAGAGCATTGCGTCAGCAGTGCAATAGGTTGTGGGTTCAATTCCCAGGAAACATACATACTGACCAAAAAAGTGTATAACCTGAACGCACTGTAAGTCTCTTTGGATAAAAGCATCTGCTAAATGTAAATATATATATTAGTGCTGTCAATTGATTAAAAAAAAATTACGAATTGCACATTTTTCTAAAAATGAATCACGAATAATCCCACCTATCATTAAAGTTTTGAAATACTTTTATATTGCAATTTCACATTCAATCTTCAAATTAATGTACAAACAAAATATTTAAGACAGTATATTATAATTTTTAATTGTTTAATTATAACTTTACATTATAATTAAGAGCTATCAATTTTAATATTTATTAGACTTTAAAAATAACTTTTAATTGAAGTGAACTTAAAACAATCGTCACATAAACCCATTGTAACAAATGTCATATATATACCCGTGCCCCTCAGCAGAAATATACAGAAATTGAATGAAGTTATCAAACACTAAATTGTAAACTAAATACAGATGAATCCTTAAAATGATAAAAGTTATTGATTTCCTCTTTTTTCTTTTATTCTTGGTGAACAGACATCACAGCAGCTGGTTATTAGTTTGTCTGCCGCTGCTGAACATGAAGCGGATCCGACACACATCATATTTTCCCTCAACTCTACCTTTTCTAACCCATTTCAGTCTCTTCTAATGAGCTGACGAGTTGATGAGGGAGACAGTGCTAGGATGCTCCAGGACAGTTTTGAAAACCATTTCAGTGAACTGTTCTTAATGTAACTCATATATAACATATTACATGCATGCACAGTTTTATGGCAGCTTTAATTGCATTGTTGGTAACTTCATGACTTAACTGATCACGACATTGCATGCTCGTAGTTTCTTTCACGATTTGATATTAAATGATACAGGCTATGCGCGCGCCGGCAACTTCGTGCATGTATTGAAGAGCACTTCCTTCAAGCACAGTACAGTTTCTGCACTCGTTTGACTCGCCCTGCCGCTGAAGTGAAGTTGAAGCGTGCGTCTGAAATGTCTCCTGTTAGATGTGCTCGTAAAGACGTCTTGCGACTGAATAAAGGCACTTCTTGTCAAGAAAAAAGAGACAGAAGTAGCAGTTATGAGTGGGGTAGCTAAATCTAGGCCCCACCCCTTCTTTTACCTATCCCCGATCTACGGTATATTTACTGCTAAATCTACACATGCAACACTTGTACAAGCAGTCTTTCTTCGCACTAATTTGAATGTCC
Organism: Oxygymnocypris stewartii; assembly: GCA_003573665.1. NCBI lineage: Eukaryota > Metazoa > Chordata > Actinopteri > Cypriniformes > Cyprinidae > Oxygymnocypris > Oxygymnocypris stewartii. The sequence continues at coordinate 13,373 of QVTF01025316.1, read as the reverse complement.
TACTAACCAGCTACAGAAACCTACCAATCAGCCAGTACAACCTTCATTCAGCAAGCATTTCATATATTTGAAACTCTCAGTAGTATTGTAGTGCCAGCTGTAAGCAACCCTGACAAACACCACTCTTTTAAGTTTATGAAGTGAAAAAATGCCAGTCTGACAGGATGGTTTTAGCTTTCGTATCTGCTACAGATGATTCACCCGACTCTTTCTGATGACACGCATGCACTAGTTTATTGATATTTTTCAGAGGTGCGTTTTGCAAAGTGCCTTGTCACAGTCTAAAAGCCATTGGTTTGTTTAGAGGTCACTGTGTATCATTTGACAGTGCCGGTAATAGATTGCAGGAAACTAGCGGCGTATCAATCAATTTATGCACTTGTTCCAGATGTGAAAACAGCAATGATGGACCCATGTTTTGAATCTGTCAATCACAGTCCAAGGTTCCATCTGTTCATCAAATGACCTGCTTCTGTGTGCGTGTCTGCGTATGAGACGAGAAAGACAAGCCGACAGGAAATGGTTTGACTAATACCCCAAAGGACCTAGTGCGTCATACTAGAATTAGGTGTGCATTTTACTGAGATTTTTTACACTTACCACAGAGTGTGTGACTTTAAGACTTGAGATAGTAAGTTTCACTTCATCCCAGTGAGCAGCTGTGACGTTATAGAGAAAGAGACGTTTTGATATCAAACTTTTTGACATGAAAAATGGATTTAATGTCAAGATATTTGTTTGCTTGTTTATTTTTTTTCTAAAACAGGGATTGTATATCAATATATCCATTCCTTTATTATTATAATATTTATTTATTTAGTTTACTTTTGTTGTTTGTTTGTTGAACAGTTTTCTTTTCTAAAATTGGCATTTAACATCAATCAATCAATCAATCAATCAATCAATCAATCAATCAATCAATCAATCAATCATCAATGCATTTGCCTATCTGTCTATCTTTACTTAATTACTTTTTTATCATGACTGTCTTGCTAAGCTTGATAGTTTAATACCATAAATCTTATGCTCAGAATCTAGTTATGTAAAGTTTTGGAGTCATGTTTTATGTCATAATAAAACATTTTACAGCCTAAAACTCTTGATACCTAATATATAATCATAAATTATTTAAAAAGTTCTGTATACTTTGTACCTCATTATTAATTTGCATTAGACAGAAATTATACACTAAGGATTTCACTTACAACATTTTCATTATAATTCCTCACTTTAAGTCTCTAATTAGACGCGTACGCACAATTATATTATTTCCATCATTTGACACTGTGGAAAGTTTTTTTTTTTTTTTTAGCTAGTTTGTAGTTTTAGTACTGTCTCACTTTCTCAAATGTAAGTCCCTGGATAAAACCCACACGTATTCAGTGACGTTCTGATTTGATAATATATTAAATGGTGTTGGTATTTGTCTTCATAACTATGCAGCAGGGCCGTGCAGAGACCTTTGGAGGGGCAGGTGTCAGAGTATAAAAGGGGCACATGGAACACGGCTTTTAATAGAGCTGTGCTCTTTGCTGATATGTTTATTGAAATGGATGCTTCTGTATTGATACAGCAGCAAATGCCATGTCACGGGTTTGAAAAAGAAACACAGAACAGAAAAGACCATTTGAAGCATAAATGTTAAAGACATTTTTTGCACCTCTTAGTTACTCTGGAATTATATTTATTATTATTGTTGTTGTTATTGAGTTTACAGGGTATGCTGGTTTTGCTGTTGTAAACACTACTGTTGTTGAATTCTACTCTAATCCTGTTCTGAATTTTTTTTATGATAATGATTATAAAAACATGATTGATAAGTATAATTCCGAGGACGAAAACATCAGTATAATCCTGTTTTACCAGTGTTACCAATATTAATTTGAATAAAATGAAAATTCATCCCCCGCACTTCATTCGAGCTGGAGCAGTAGAGGTTTCTAGATTTAAATTAAAGGAGACATGACCTGACGTTTTATTCGTATCCAAAAAGAGGAGATATGAATATCAGGAGAGCTGAACACTCTCGTGTAGTGCATGTTTCATTCATACTCGAAGCCAGAGGGTGCTCTCGCGCAGAAACTTTTGACGTGCAGGAAATCCCTAATATGGACAAACTCACTGGCTATCTCTGTAGCTGAGCTGAATAAAAGCAGAAATGTTTGTATCCTCTTGAAACGTAAAGATAATAAACAAACGATTGTGAAAATATTCATGTGTGTTTTTCAAGTTATCTTCAGGTAATAAATAAATTAAACTAAATGAAAAATGCTGTACTGATTGACATATAATTTAGAATAGAAACTATACAATATATTTCCTGAATTATTCTGTGACAAAAATGGGGCAAGGGTGTTCATAGTAGCCTTTATAAACCAATCGTTAAAATTGTCATTAGGAAAACACTGAACAAAAATATTGTAAACCCCTTTCTGCAGCTGACCGTGCTTCCACAGGCTACACACAGCAATATAAACAACAGCAGTGCATGATCTCTTCACGCCGTTCTCGTTATATAATAATAATAATAATTAGATAATATAAATCTACAAACACACCGCTCCGCTGAGAACTCCACTTAGCGGCAGCCGAGGACTTTATTGAAGGCATCCTAAAGGTGTCTGAACGTGAGGGATCGTCCCGGATGAGATCGTCAGGTGAAAGGTCATCATGTGGATCATTAAATTTATGGCTAAACTATTATTAATTAATTTTAATAATAGTTAGATTGGGCAGGCCTTCACAAAAGGGTACTTTGGGCATCAAGGGGAAAAGGGGCAAGTGCACCCCCCTCTGCGCGTGCCTGCTATGCACACTGCAGGAAGAGAGCAGAACCACACAGATGAGAGTTTGCCTGTGTTTCTCTCTGGTGTATCGTGTCCAGGTTGATTTTCTCAATAGATGGTATCACAAACAGGTGAAAAGTGGATTGTAATTCCCACAGGCCCGCAGTCTTTCTCATGATGTGATCAGGTGCTCTCCTACTTTCATGTGAGGATGAAGGCCGCATTATTTTGCAGTTCTTTGATGTGAGCTGAGACAATGTTCTTCCTCATCAGAGGATGAGTCATCCTGCGCTGGATTGGATTCAGGTGCATCTATAAAAAGAGCAGCATTACACTCCATTTTGATTCACTTTCTGTCAGTTGCTCCTCTGTTTCCCTGGAACGATGAAACAACTGACTTTCTGTGAGTGGCAAAGGCCTAGATTTTGAGGAAATGATATCTGTCTGTCTGTCTGTCTGTCTGTCTACCTGTCTGTCTGTCTATATATCTACCAGTCTGTCTGTCTATATATCTATCTGTCTGTCTGTCTATCTGTCTATATATCTGTCTGTCTGTCTATATATCTACCTGTCTGTCTGTCTGTCTATATATCTATCTGTCTATATATCTGTCTGTCTGTCTATCTGCCTATATATCTACCTGTCTGTCTGTCTATATATCTGTCTGTCTGTCTATATATCTATATATCTATCTGTCTGTCTGTCTATCTGTCTATATATATACACCTGTCTGTCTGTCTATCTGTCTATATATATATCTGTCTGTCTGTCTGTCTGTCTGGTCATTATAATTTGTGTGGTTTGTTCTCCTAGAGTAACCTGGGATTAACCTAATTAACCTCTCTTTCTAGATCTCTATATAAACCTAGATCTGTAACCACTGGGTAACCGCGACCCCTGCACCTCCGGCAATGTAGAGAATCACTGGAGACTAATGTGTTTTAAATGAATGCGTCAAAATGCACTTGAGAGAACGGGAGGTTTCTCTTGCTTTGTCTTATCCCTTATGGCGCTGTGACTGGTTTCCCATGGCCTGGAGGCAATTGGCTCACCAGAGCCTCCATTACTTATCTGGTGACAGAATGAAAGAACAAGTTCTTCCCTCCCAAACTTTGAGCGGTGGATAAAGATGTGAAGCGATGCAGTGTGCTCTTTGGTCAAAGTTTGTTACGATAGGGATATGATTCTGCCATCTGTTGTTTACCCGCCCAGGTACCATGGTTTAAATCCTACCGCCTCCTTCTCTGTGTCCTGACAGGAAAACAAAGCTAGGTGGAATCATTAAAAAACCCTGTCTGAACTCTGTTTCCAAATTGTTTTCCCATGATTGTGCTTAACATGTGTTATGACGTGGGTTGATGGTAAATTACGGTAGTTATAAATCTAAAAACTGGCCCATGTGGTTCAGTAACTCACCAGAACAACAGCTGGCTGAAGGCTAAACAATCTGTTGTGTATTCCCAATCTTTCCAGGGAAAAAAAAAAACCATTTAAATAAGCCTATACCAGTCTGTTTTGCCAGTTTTGGAAAGGTTTCATGTGTCAAAAGGATTAAAATGTTGGATTTAACTAACTTTGACAACAGGTTCCATGCAACTTGGATAATTTGAACAAAGCATAAGTCAATTCTAATGTGCACACACGATTTCATTATTCAATTTAAGCAACAGCATTGGTCCAAAGAATGTAAATTACATTGTAAAAATAAATATAATTTTAACTAACATTTTGTAAAAAACTATTAATAGGTTAACAGTATGTTCCCATACTATATAAAGGGAAAAATTGTAAAATATCTAACCAGACATTTCATGTAATTTTACAGTAAAAGGCTGTTAATTTTTCAGTTTTTAGAAGTAAAAAATAACAAATCGAGGTATAATTTACAGTCAAAAACCGTAAAGTGATATTCCCAGATTTCCCTGTGTGACACTCCACATTTGAAAGTGTTTTGTTTAAATAATCATGTTCTAGATTTTGTTATCATTTATGTACATTTTGACTTTGTTACATATTCTGTTGTTTAGTGAAAGTTTATGGCATTATTTAAGAATCATGTATGTTACCATGATGGTGTTTTGTGTTTGCATGTATGACTCTGTGCACCATATATTAGTTTATACTTCTGCGTATGGCGAAGCTACCTGTGATGAGCTTTGATTCTTCATGTGGCTTTCTCTTTTACCACCTGCATTATTATAGTGGTTGTCAGTATGTCAAAGGTACTAAATAGATTTTAATAGCTGTGTGTGTTGTTGAATTTAGTAGTTTACATTCAAATGTCCTTGTTTGTAAATTACAGTTTTATATTATATATCTGTAAATGTGTGTACAGTTTTTCTGTATTTTATACAAAATTATTCTAGCAACTACAGCTGCCAAAATGCATTTGTAAAAACGTTTTACAGTGTGGACTTACATTAAATAATCATCCAATGTCATATTTAGACTTTAACCTGATGACATAAATCTATTTAAATCCAACATTTAATTTATTTTGACACCCAAACTCGCTCTAAAACCAGCAAAACAGACCAGCTTTTCTAACCATTTTGAGCTGATGTTTTGGTCATACTTTAGTTTGTGGACAAATTCTCACTATTAACTAACTATTAACTACAACTTTTGCCTCAATAAACTCATAATTTGCTGTTTATTAATGGTTAGTGACCTAGTTGTTAAGTTTAGGTTCAATTCAGTAAAGGGATCTAAAATATGGTCAGAATAAAGCATTATCATGTGCTTTATAAGAACTAAAAAAAAGCCAATATGCTAGTAATGTGCATGCAAATAAGCAACTACTGCAATTATTAGTGAGAATATGTCCCTAAACTAAAGTATTACGTTTTTTTACAATAGATTGCAGACAATGTTAAAATTGAGTTATTGATGAGAAATCTTTGAGTTCAGTTGAAATCTCTTATTTTAGATAGCAGACTTTGAAATCTTGGCAAATCTGCAACTTTAGAGACGTGACCATTATTGTTTCTCTCTTTCAGGAGAAATAAACATGAGAAGCAAAAGTCTCCATTTGCTTTCCATCTAATCTAATTGTTGTCTATGAGGAGCAAAATCAAATAAAAAAAAGATTCAAAATAGATCTCAGTTGCGTTTCCAATGACTCCTTTTGTCGGGATGAATGGCAGGTGCGGTCAAACATTGGAATGACTTGGAATGCCAAGAGATTTCTGATGAGAATGCATACATTTGTCTCTTTTAAAAGGGATTTGATGAGATTATAGGCCTGGAGGGAATTAAATGGAAGGAGGCGTGTAAAAGCTCCATTGTTTTCAGGTCTCATCCAGGAAAGACCTTTAACTTGGATTTGCATTTGGGCTGAACTAATTGAACTCCTCCCAGCTGTGTTCTAGAGCAAGTATGCATACTCGCACACGCTCGACTCCTGCCAAACCTCTGTAATCCCTTTCAGCCGCTGCGGTGCAGATAGAATTCCTCCAGTCTATTCAACTTCAATTCAGTTTTCAATTCCAAGCTGATTTTATTGGCAAAGGCAGCAGCACAACTTGCCAAAACAATTAACAAAAAAGGCCTGCTTCGCACAGAAATGAGTGGCACAGAAGTCTGTGGAAACATATATATTCTGATCAATAATTCTCATTTCCTCTTTTCCCCTGGAAAGCTAGAAAACAATCTCGAGCATGTGTGTGAAAGGGGATTCTGTTTGGCAGATCAGATTAAAGTATAGATTTGTTTCTTTATTAGTGTTATCCAGTGTTGAAAGACTGCCGTTGACCCCAAATGCCACGAGAGCTTATTGAAACACATAAGCCTCTGAGAGTTTGATACACATCAGGAGACAAAAGCCACCGAACCTCAATCCCCACATGATGCAAAGTCTGAGAGGACTTTAGAGCCTCTTTTAGTGAAACTCTTTAAGAGATAAAGTGTTGCTAAACAAACGTGACTTGAGATCAAGACCAAATATAAAAGTGGATTTTTTCTTGCTGCGGATTGTTATTTATTTAACGGTTTAGTTAACATATTTAGATTTTAACATTTTGCTGTCTTATTTTTGTATATGTTTTTCTGAATGTTTGTTACTTTTTAATCTCCTTCATTTTTGCCTGTCTTTACTGTTTTTTTAAGAGTTTGTTTCAGCACTTTTACTCTTTATCATTTATGTCTGAGTTTAAAATAAATCTGAGTGTTGCAGCAGTTGTAATTTATTTTCTTAGTTTTGTCTGATTTCAGTTTAGTCTGATTTCAAAAGAATTCAATAATTTGTTTCACATATAAACATACCATCGGTATGTGTGTATATGTGTGTTTTACTCATGTTACGCATGGTATTTTTAACTAGGAAATATGTAAAAAGCCTGAAAATAAATTGATATATATCTTGTTTATGGCCAATTAACAATATGTCTGAGATACAGTTAAGATCAGACAATTATCACGTTGTTAACAAAGTTTTAAAAAGCCACCTGTGGCCACTAACAAGACTATGTAAATTATAAAAATATATATAATTTAATTTGTTGAAAGAAACTTGGGTAAAGCATTAAGAGAATATGTAAATATTCAAGTCGGGGTTCTTCATTGTTCTTCACAAACTGAATGTTGTGATCTTCACAGCTGGATTTACGGTGCCGCTGTCATGTGGAAACTGCTTATGGCCAAGGCCGGAACATAGAGGTGTGCAGCCTGAGAGAAGTAATATCTCCTCCCCCACACCGACAGACAGGTTTATGCTTTGGAGAAAGCCAAAGGATGTAGTAGTATATATTAAGGTTTGGTTTATTAGTTTTATTCAAGTTAAACTTAGCTGCATTATACTTTCATTAAAAGTTACTCAATGAGTAAAGTGTCCCATTAAAAAATAACTAAAGAATTGCAAGGTGTAACAGAACTTTCATGTTATGTGTTATTTATCTTTCCCTACTATTAACATTAGTGCTTTTAAAAGACAAAGAGTTGTAACTTTATATGAGCATATTTAGAATCCCTCTCTCTGACTCTTATTATATGTATTGTTTTTTTTTTTTTTTGTCAGTTAAAATTATTTCCCACAGCTATGGTTGCATCAGCAGAAAAGTTGTTTGAGAGGCAGAAAAAGTTATACAATTTTGATAAGATGATGATGAAAACTAAATTTGGTAGACATGCTCCAACGCTTCTTGCTCAAAAAGCAAGCAAAGTAACTAGAGTCAGGTGTCTTTAAAGTGATTGTTCACTGTGTATGTGTTTGTGTGTTAGTCATAGGTTTGTATGGCTTTTCAAAACAAAGCAAAGCTGTCAAAACTGTGAGTGAGAGAAATCCAGCGTCTTGCATGCAAAGCCATGCAAATTCACTCACTGACAGACAACCCATAATTCATCAGCAGTCTGTCAAGCGAACTGCAGTGTGATTTTCAAAAAGCAGTGACGATTGTTCTGTTTGTTTGATAACCTCCTCTCCCTATTCATGCAAATGGAAAGTCATTACTCTCAATCCAACAATAATCGCAAATGAAGCAATTAAATGCTCAATTTCAGTACGCCATTTACATGGATACCATGTGGCGTTGATTCATTAGGATCAATCAGCGGCACAGAGATTAATGTCAGAGACAAGACAGTGGAATGGCAGATAATCACAAAGCTTTACTTGTTGGCATTGCCTGCGAAGCCTTTTTGAGCTGTTTCTTTCTATTTAAAGAGAATGGAGAAAAGCCCACAAGCGCTTGCAGGTCCCCGTCTGTGGTGGAGCTGCTCTGTCAAATGAAATCAAAGAAACATCTTGGCAGCGTGTGGGTATTTTGGCCGCTGTATTTTCACTCTTTCAATAATCGCTTTAATGCAGGTGGGTTTTAACTGTTGTTCCCAAATAAGCTAAATTAAACATTCGCCTCCGGGTCTGCCTTCATTATTATACTTTAATGACTAATGATGAGAAGATAAGGTTGTTATTAATAATAATGTCTGAATAGCAGTTAGTAGTAACAAATACAATCATAAATTGCTTTGCTTCAGACTGAATCATTGTGATAAAAACATTTTTCTTTTTTACATTGATTAAAATGTGACCTTAGACCACAAATCGTCTTAAGTTGCTGGCCAAAAAAACATTGTATGGGTCAAAAATTATTGATTTTTCTTTTATGAAAAACATATTTAGGATATGTAGTAAGAAACATGTTCCATGAAGATATTTTGTAAATGTATCAAACTAAATATATCAAAACTTCATTTTTGATTAGTAATATGCATTGCTAAGAACTTCATTTAGACAATTTTAAAGTTGATTTTCCTCAATATTTAGATTTTTATGAACCCTTAGATTCCAGATTTTCAAAAAGTTGTATCTCGGCCAAATATCATATCCTAACAAACCATACATCAATGGAAAGCTTATTTATTCAGCTTTCAGATGATGTATAAATCTCAATAAAAATTGAGAAAAAAATTGACACAAGACATAAGTTTTGTGGTTCAGGGTCACAAATAATTGTATTGTTAACAAATAACATTTATAAGGGGTTTATTTAATCAACATATATATTTAAATAATTTAAAATATTTATAAAATGTAACATTTGATTTATATATTACACATGTATTTTTTATTGTTTAAACTACTTTTTATTTCCCCCCTTTTCCTCCTCTTTTTATCTTTATATATTTGTTAATTATTTCTAAAAAAATTAAAACACAGATTTCAATATTATTAAATAATATTATTAAATACACCCCCCCCCCCATTAGCTTAATATTGTGACATTGAGGTCATAGTTATTTGTTATTTGATGAAAAACTGATAAATGTCCATTAACTTGGTATGTTAATTGCATGTGGTATATGTTAATTCAAACATAAAAATACAGTACTATATAGTGTACTGTAGTGTAGTATTGGTTACTTGCGTAGGGTATATGGTATTAACTAGAAACAGTGTAAACATCATTTGAAAAATGATGTGATGTTACATTAGACCAAAACGCAGAGGGGACGCCACTTCTCGATACCCAACGCTGCAAACATAACACACAAAATCTACCATATGGAGTCTTTTCATCAGTAAAAGGCTTGAGAGTGGCTCACAAATTGAGCAGGAAATCACCTAGTCCCGTCCATCAGTGCGGCTGGGATGAATAGAAGAGACATCGGATCACAGAGATTATTTCAAAAAATTGAAAGTGCTGAGAGCATTTTTCTGAGGGATGCTCATCCACTATTAAAACTGTAATCATGTCAGATGCTTTATTTATACTGCCCATCATGTCAGATTACTGAACGCTGACAACTGTGGCTCTACCATTAAATCGCTTTTGCAGTCTGCGGCAAAGAGCCCGTGTCCCAAGCGTTAAAGCGCTCAGTAGGATTAAATGTTCAAATGTTGAAATATTGAGGACAGCACAGTGGCCTCCTACAAACCTGCTTTCTTTTTTTCAATCTCTTCCTGGTAGCTTGAGTAAGATCAGCTCTGAACATCTGAATTTACCCTCCAGCGAAATGGAAGAAAACCTCATCAGAGATGCAGGTGAAGCGAGGGACCAGGTGATTGAAGATCGATGGGAGAGAGACCAGACCTAGTGTTAGTCCTGCTTATCCGAAGATCTTGCATGGTTCTTTCGCCTTTATTATCACAGCATGAATACAACTGAAATTAATACAAAATAAGAGTAGCCTTATACCTTTATAAATATACATGTACTTCAAGAGATATATGCATTTTATACGCTTAAAGAAATGTCTTATTGGAAATAATTTTCTTGCAAACGTAGATTGCACGTATAGCAAAGAGAGTTGTCAGGGGTTTTTATGTTGACATGAAATCAAAATTAAGCATATTTTTAATGCAAAATATGGAGCCAGTTTCATAAACAGTCTCTATGTTGGTCATGTTTGGTCATGGATCAACTAGCAGTTATCCAAGCGTAACTTTTCAAAATTTAAATTAGACTAATCAATCATTTTATGAAACCAGCCACTAGTCTTGCCATATATAAATGTAATATATGGACATCAAATTTCCATCAATGAAAATATATTATCATAATGTTTTCCTCCGTCTACATGACACACATGAAGTAAACATATATGAACCTTTCAGAAATTGAAACAATTTAATATATTAACATCTAACCAATGTATACATTTATTTACGTGTAATAGATTTTTGGACATATATGTCATGCACATGCATATCCGTCCTAAAACCTTGCAATATGGTTGGGTTGAGTAAAATAAAGATGTGTAATATGTATATTGTATATTACAAAAACTTAAACATGCTGATTTTTTGTATATATGTTAATATATACTTAATAAAGTTGCATTAATTAAATATATGTTTTTGACATGGTTGCTGCATGTAATATTTAAATTACTATAAAAAAAATGCACATAAAGAATTTATTTTTCCATGAGGATTATTTTACACAATGCATTGGATTGCATTATATTTTTTATTTTTTATAAGAATTTAATATATTACCTCTAATTTCGCAATCCAATCAGATTCCAATGGATAACATTTTAATTCCTACCCTTTTCATTAACGTCCTGGGTTACACTTATTTTAAGGTGCATGTCCTTGCTGCAGTGTAATTGTACATTTAAGTATTAAATGTATTTAGCTATTTAGCTGTGCATTTGTTGAATGAGCGCTGTGCTACGTCCGAACTGACTGCATTATTTTATGTATACTCATTTTCTATTTAACTGTTTTAAATCTCATTTTAAATCAATTTCTATATCATTTTAAAATATTATTTTTAACTTCTTGTTTTTATTGCTGTGAATGATTATTTCACTTTCTTTTATGTAAAGCACTTTGAATTACCAATGTGTATGAAATGTGCTATATAAATAAACTTGCCTTGCCTTGCCTATTAAGTAATATTAATTAACTACATGGATTAGGGTTTGGGTTAGGGTTATTTGCATGCAATTATGCACAATTTACAAGATTATAAACGCAACACTTGTTTTGCCCCCATTTTTCATGAGCTGAACTCAAAGATCTAAGACTTTTTCTGTGTACACAAAAGGCCTAATTCTCTCAAATATTGTTCACAAATCTGTCTAAATCTGTGTTAGTGAGCACTTCTCCTTTGCCGAGATAATTCATCACCTCACAGGTGTGGCATATCAAAGATGCTGATTAGACAGCATGATTATTGCACAGGTGGTGCCTTAGGACTGGCCACAATAAAAGGGCCACTCTAAAATTTGCAGGTTTATCACACAGCACAAGCCACAGATGTCGCATATTTTGAGGGAGTGTGCAAGTGGCCATGTTGACTGCAAAGAAGAATGTCCACCAGAGCTGTTGCCCGTGAATTGACTGTTAATTCTTTTACCTTAAGCTGTCTCCAAAGTGCGGTTTCAGAGAATTGGACATTACATCCAACAGTTACATACTCACATACTCCAATTTGGCAGTACATACCTACAACCGCAGACTACTGAGTGAACCACACCAGGGCCCAGGACCTTCCAGCATCTTCACCTCCAAGATCCGTCTGAGACCAGACCCCTAGACACCTTGCTGCAACATCCGGTTACATAACCAAAAAAGGATTTCTGCCACAACTGTCAGAAACCGTCTCAGCGAAGCTCATCTGCATGCTCGTCGTCCTCATCGGGGTCTCGACCTGACTGCAGTTCATCATCATAACGACTTGAGTGGGCAAATGCTCACATTCGATAGCGTCTGGGTTTTTGGAGAGGTGTTCTCTTCACAGATGAATCCCGGTTTTCACTGTACAGGGCAGATGGCAGACAGCATGTATGGCATCGTGTGGGTGAGCGGTTTGCTGATGTCAACGTTGTGGATTGAGTGGCGATGGGGTTATGGTATGGGCAGGCGTATGTTTTGGACAATGAACACTGGTGCATTTTATTGATGGCGTATGTTTTGGACAATGACACTGGCATTTTATTGATGGCATTTTGAATGCACAGATACCGTGACGAGATCCTGAGGCCCATAGTTGTGCCCTTCATCCACGACCATCACCTCATGTTGCAGCATGATAATGCACGGCCCCATGTTGCAAGGATCTGTACACAATTCCTGGAAGCTGAAAACATCCCAGTTCTTGCATGGCCAGCATACTCAACGGACATGTCACCCATTGAGCATGTTTGGGATGCTCTGGATCGGCGTATACGACAAGGGTGTTCCAGTTCCTGCCAATATCCAGCAACTTCACACAGCATTGAAGAGGAGTGGACCAACATTTCACAGGCCACAATCAACAACCTGATCAACTCGATGTGAAGGAGATGTGTTGCAGTGTGTGAGGCAAATGGTGGTCACAGCAGAGACTGACTGATTTTCGGACCCCCCCCAATACAGTAAAACTGCACATTTTAGAGTGGCCTTTTATTGTGGCCAGCCTAAGGCACACCTGTGAGGTGGATGAATTATCTCGGCAAAGGAGAAGTGTTCACTAACACAGATTTAGACCGATTTGAGAACAATATTTGAGAGAAATAGGCCTTTTGTGTGCATAGAAAAAGTTTTAGATCTTTGAGTTCAGCTCATGACAAATGGGGGCAAAAACAAAAGTGTTGTGTTTATATATTTTTCAGTATGCATGTGACGTGCAACAAGGACACATTAAAATAAATTGTTAC
>QVTF01025315.1:0-43012 GCA_003573665.1 Oxygymnocypris stewartii | reverse complement strand
TCTCTCTCTCTCTCTCCTCTTTGCTCCTCTCTCCTCTCTCTCCTCTCTTCTCCTCTCTCTCTCTCACTCCTCTCGTCTGTCTCTCTCATTGTCAGTGTGGTGTGGAGCAGCCCGACGTCTCTCTCCAGCTCTAGCGCTCCTTTCTCTCTCACAGGAGCGCTAGTGTGCCGGTTTGGGCTCAGACTGAAAGCAGCAGCTCTGTGTCAGCGCACACACATGCTGGCAGCTCTCAGACTCAAAGCAGCAGCAGCTCTGTGCCAACACTGACATATGCTGAGAGAGACGGAGGTACTGTACTACTGATGGTCCTCAGGGCCACACACACACACTCACACTCACACTCACACAGGCACAGACACACACACACACACACACACACACACGCCCCCACACGCACAGGCACACGCACGCACGCACTCACACACACACACACACACACACACACACACACTCACACACACACACACACACACACACACACACACACACACACACGCCCCCCCACACGCACGCACCAGCACGCACTCACACACACACACACACACTCACACACCCACACACACACACACAACACACACACACACACGCCCCCGCACAGGCACACGCACGCACGCACGCACTCACACACACACACACACACACACACGCAGTCACGCGCACACACACACACACACACACACACACACACACACACACACCACACACACCCACGTGCAGTCACGCGCACACCACACACACCCACACACACACCCCCCCACACGCACCGCACACGCACGCACGCACTCACCACCACACACACACACACACACACACACACACACACACACTCACACTCACACTCACACACACACACACACACACACACACACACACACACACGCCCCCGCACAGGCGCACCACGCACACACACACACACACACACTCACACCACACACACACACACACACACACACACACACACCACACACACACACACACACACACACACCCCCCCACACACACACACCACGCACGCACTCACACACACACACACACACACACCAGTCACGCCCACACACACACACACACACACACACACACACACACACACACACACACACACACACGTGCAGTCACGCGCACACACACACACACACACACACACACACACACGTCTAGACTGATTGTTTTAATGTCACACTACTGCTGTCTAATCTAATCTCGGTTGTATCTGTGTTTCTCTGTCAGCTCTATTTCTAGTGATGACAGATACGTCAGTCACTGAGACAGCTACTCATGCTGGTAAGTATATGCATGTGTGTGTTATACAGGTATTGTTTCTATCTTTCATTTGTTATCATAAATATTATTTAGTAGTTTTATTAATTTTAGTTTTTTTAATTTAATTTTAGTCTTTGTTTTTCTCTTTCAACTCTTCTTCTAGTGACGGATACGTCAGTCACAGAGACAGACACTGATCCTGGTAAGAACTGAGTTTGTTTCTTACTGTAGTAATCATAATAAACACTGAGACATTTATGTATTCAAAGAGTTGTTTATAAATGTAGATTAGAAATGTTTAGTATCACTGTTATGTTATTACATTTATTAATATGTTGAATATTATAAAGGCTTGAATTCCGAAAATGTTGGGACTTTTTTACATTTAAATAAAATGAAAACTAAAAGAATTTAAAATATTTTTTGACTATTGAACATAGATAACATAACACGTTTAAACTGATACATTTTACAATTTTATGCACAAAATGAGCTCATTTTAAATGTGTTGCCTGCTACAGGTCTAAAAATAGTTGGGACGGGGGATTGTTACCACGGTGTAGCATCTCCTCTTATATTCAAAACAGTTTGAAGACGTCTGGTCATCGAGTTTCTGGAGTTATGGTTTTGGAATTTGGTCCCATTCTTGCCTGATATAATTTCCAGCCGCTGAAGAGTTCGTGGTCTTCTTTGACGTATTTTTCATTCAATGATGTGCCAAATGTTCTCTGTAGGTGAAAGATCTGAACTGCAGGCAGCCAATTCAGCACCTGGACTCTTCTACTACGAAGCCATGCTGTTGTATGTGGTTTTGCATTGTCCTACTGAAATACACGTCATCTGGAGGGGAGCATATGTTTCTCTAAAACCTTTCGGCATTCATAGTGCCTTCCAAAACATGCAAGCTGCCCATACCGTATGCACTTATGCACCCCCATACCATCAGAGATGCTTGCTTTTAAACTGAATGCTGATAACATGCTGGAAGGTCTCCCTCCTCTTTAGCCCGGAGGACACGGCGTCCGTGATTTCCAACAAGAGTGTTAAATTTGGATTCGTCTGACCACAGAACACTTTTAAACTTTGAAACAGTCCATTTTAAATGAGTCTTGGCCCACAGGACACGACGGCAGTTCTTTACCATG
The DNA here is from genome assembly GCA_003573665.1 of Oxygymnocypris stewartii. Taxonomy (NCBI): domain Eukaryota; kingdom Metazoa; phylum Chordata; class Actinopteri; order Cypriniformes; family Cyprinidae; genus Oxygymnocypris; species Oxygymnocypris stewartii. Next base: position 40,607 of record QVTF01025315.1, on the reverse strand, counting down.
TTCACATATGGCTTCCTTTTGCATGATAGAGCTTTAGTTGGCATCTACAGATGGCACTCTGAATTGTGTTTACCGACAGTGTTTCTGGAAGTATTCCTGAGCCCATTTAGTAATGTCAATGACAGAATCATGCCGATGAGTGATGCAGTGTCATCTGAGGGCCCGAAGACCACGAGCATCCTACAAAAGTCTTCGGCCTTGTCACTTACGCAGAGATTTCTCCAGTTTCTCTAAACCTTTTGATGATATTATGCACTGTAGGTGATGAGATTTGCAAAGCCTTTGCAATTTGACTTTGAGGAACATTGTTTTTAAAGTATTCCACAATCATTTTTACACACTCTTTCACAGATTGGAGGGCCTCGGCCCATCTTTACTTCTGAGAGACTCTCCCTCTCTAAGACATCTCTTTTATGTTACAGACCTGATGTCAATCAACTTAATTAGTTGCTAGATGTTCTCCCAGCTGAATCTTTTTAAACGTCTTGCTTTTCAGCCCTTTGGTGCCAACTTTTTTGGAGACCGGCAGCAGGCATCAAATTAGGAAATTAGCTCATTTAATAGATAAAAGTGTCAAATTTCTCAGTTTACACTTTATTATGTTCTCTATATTCTATTGTGAAGAAAATATTGGCTCATGTGATCTGAAAGTCTTTTTGTTTTCGTTTTATTCAAAATGTAAAAACATCCCAACATTTCCGGAATTCGAGTTGTATATACACTCACTTTATATATATATGTATAAATATATAGCATTTTTATATTCATTTTAGTGAAAGTTTTAGTAATTTTGTTGTGATTTTTTAAAATAGTTAAATGTATTAATCTATTAATATATACTATTTAGCGGTTTAATTAATTAACGTCTGTGTTTGTCTCTTTCAGCTCTAGTGAAAGATACGTCAGTTACTGAGGCAGGCACTGATTCTGGTAAGCATATGCATGTTATATGATAGCATTTCTATATTTACTTTTATTAGCATCAATTCTGGTTAGTTTTATTCATTTTCAATTTTTTTTTCTCTGATTTTAGTGACGACAGTTTTATCAGTTCCAGAGACCGGCACTGATTCTAGTAAGAACTGAGTTTATTTATCTTTGACTGTAACGATAATAAAACTCCAAGACACATTTATGCATTTTAAAGAGTTATAAATGTAGTTTCTGAATTAGTCCATGCATACTGAACACTACATCCCACGTCTGAAGACAAACAGACCATTTATATTTGCGCGTGTGTGCTATCAGGATATCGTTTTATTATTATCATTATTATTATTACTATTTAGTTTTAGTCATTTTAGCACTTTTTATATATTACTTTAGTTGCCAAGGCAACATAATACAACAATGTTTTTTTTGTCCAGTTCATCTAATTTCAGTTTTACTTCAAAGAGGATATATATACATACACACACATATATATATATATATACAATGCATAAAAGATTATGACCAATAGAGTCATGGCAGCTTATGCTTTTACTTGAATTCATTAAAATAAGTTGAACAATTTAATTTAATATTGTAATGATTATGTAGTAGTTTTATTCATTCAAGTCTGTGTGTGTCTCTTTTAACACTATTGTAGAGACCCAGATCCGTCAGGGACAGGCACCGTTTCTGGTAAGTCTCTAAACTGTAGGATAAGAAAACATCAGGCTCAGCATCTTCTCCAGTTTGAGTGCTGTGTGTGTGTTTAATGTGAGATGTTCCTCTCAGGTCAGCGAGATCCTCTGGAGATGCTCTCGGATGAGATTCCCTGGATCCGCATCGGTCTCATCAGCGGCGTTCTGCTCGTTACTGCTGTCGTTATGGGTTTATTGCTGGCGTTAGGAAGAATCTGAGGTGTCGAGAGAAAACCATTGAAATGATTCAAATGTCAGACATTTCCAGGCAAACAGCTGATTTTATGAGCTGTGAAAATCTGCAGGTAATTCACAAAATATGATGTATTTTATATATACCTCGTCTTATATGTAGAGCACTACTGTTTATTTACAGTACCTAATACTATTAGATGCTTTATCTTGACAGCTTAAAAACATATTAAGTTTATTTGCAAAAACACAACTCGATTTATTTTGTATTTTATGATGTTTTATTGTGTTAGTTAGCTAGTCACAATAACCCAAATGCAGCTGGATTAAGATTAATTGGAATGCACAATAAAATAAATCAGATTTTTGTTAAAAACGTTAAAAGTTATGTTTTTGCAAATGAAGAACTCTTCATACATTCATATAAACACACACATATATATATGTGTGTGTATATCCTATAAATATGCTATATCTTCATATAATGTTATAGCTTTAAAACTTGAGAAAGTTTAACAGATTTTAGTTTTTCCAGAAAGATCTGTCATTATTTTAACAAGCCCATATTTTCTCTGAAAACAGACTGAAATGAGGACAATTTGTTTCATAGAAACCTCTCGACCCTTTGAATATGGTGCTATTTATTTCTATAAGTGCTGTTAAATGATTAATCACATAAAAATTTAATTTTTGTTTACATAATATACGAGTTTACGGAGTTTATTTATTATGTATATATAAATACAAGCACATGCATGTATATATTTAAGAAAGATTTCATGTTTATATATTAAATATTTATATATAATTATATAAATTTATTAAAAAATTAACATGTAAATATTTTCTTAATATATACTGTGTGTATTTATATATACATAAATAAACAGTACACATAAATGTATTATGTAAACAAAAACTTTATTTTGGATGTGATTAATCGCTTGACAGCACTCATTAATATAGCTGTAAACGGTGCTGTTCATGTTCTTAACGTATTATTTTGTACCTGATCATTAAAGCATGAGGCAACAAAATCAAAGCCGGTGTAGATCTACTAATGTGAAGCTTTTTTAAGATACATGTGAAGTAACATTTTTGAGGTTTTCGATTAGTTTATGATTACAAGAACAAATCTGACAATGGGCTCAAAAATCAAGGAACTAGTTTTCATTCCCTATTGATATATTAGCTTCTGTTTTAAGCATAAACTAGTTTCATTTTCAAGATGTTATTTTACATTTGCATCACAAGTGAATTATCTTGATTTAAGAATGTTTCGATATTTATGTTAGAAGACAAAAATAGAGGAAGATTGTAATTTTTTTGCAGTGCATGCAACATTTAATACCATTACTTTTTAAGGCTTTAATTTGAGGATGGGTGAATTAAGACTTAAGACCCCCCAAAATCCTAATTATAAACTACATATTTGCTAACATTATTGCTCAAATTGAAAATTAACACATACATTTGTTTTATTTTTTGCAGTTTGTATGAATATAACACTGAAACTGATGACCTAAAACGAGTTTTACGTATTTTGTACAAAGCTCCTAAACCTTCTTGTGAAGTGAAAGTGAACGTTAATGACCTAGTAACTGATGTAATAGTACATGTGAAGCTGACCGGACTCAATAAAGAGCATCATTTTACAGTGATGAGATTTTCCATTTATTCTGTTTCATCACAAAAACATGTTCTCTGCAACTTAAAGCAAAAAAAAACAAAACATTTATAAAGATAAAAATGTTATAGCATGCATAAAACATTTACAAGAGCAGACGCAAGTTTAAAACGATGATGTGGTTCAGTCAAATGTGTTAAACTCAAACCTAGTCAAATACGACGTGCGGAAGCCATCGCTTTACCACACCAAGAGCGACGTGGTTGACCAAAACGAACTCAAATGTCAAAAGTACAACTAGATATGCCGGTTTAACGGAAACATGAATGAGCGTGTCACGTGCTGGTGCCGCGGTGAAGACTGGCCCCGTGTGAACGCCGTCTCCAGCCACCTCTCCCATCGCCTGCAGAGCCACCGTCGCTGCCATCGCCTTCGCATGTTTCTTATTAGGACTGGCCGCCTGAGGCTGATATTCACCTCCGTTCACCACCACCTGATGAACACACACACACACAGACACACACAGACACACAGACAGACAGACACACACACACACACACACACACACACACACAGACACACACACACACACGCACACACACCCACCACACACACCACACACACACGCAAGACACGCACACAGACACGCGCACACACACACCACACCACACACACACACACCACAACCACACACACAGACACACACACACACACAGAGACACACACACACACACAACAGAGACACCAACACACACACACACAGACAAGACACACACACACACACACACACACACACACACACCACACACACACCAACAAGAGACACACAACCACACACCACACACACACACACACACACACAGACACAACACAGACAGACACACACACACACACACACAACAGACACACACACACACACACACACAACACAGACACAGACACACACACAACATCTGTCAACTTCAAAAACATGCTTTAGCACTAACAGATCACATTTAAATCAGTTCCAATGATGTGTTCACTCAGTAAGCATGCGGCAAACATCTTCCCAGACCTGTGATGGAAGCGTTTATAAAGCAGCTGTAGTCAATAAAACACGAGCTTTAAGTGATCCCTGTGGTTTTTCGGCAAAATAAAAATTAGATTTGGTAAACCTTATTGTAATGTAATATATAGTTGTACTTTAAAATGAAGTTATGCTTTATTTTACAATGCAATAGTATTACGGTAGTAATATGTGTTCCTGCAGCACAAAAGCAGTCATAATAACACAGATATATTGTAGAAATAGACAACAATACATTGTATGTCAAAATTATACATTTTTCTTTTATGACAAAAATCATTAGATATTAAGATCATGTTCCATGAAGATATTTTGTACCATAAATATATCAAAACTTAATTATTGATTAGTAATATGCATTGCTAAGAACTTAATTTAAACAACTTTAAAGATTTTTCTCTCAATATTTTGATTTTTTGCACCCTCAGATTCCAGATTTACAAATATTATATATCTCAGCCAAATATTGTCATATCATAACAAACCATACATCAATGGAAATATTATTTATTCATCTTTCAGTTTATGTATACATCTCAATTTCTAAAAAAATGACACTTATGACTGATTTTGTGGTCCAGGGTCACATATTAGAAATATACTTCTCATTTTAAGACTTGTATGTATTATTTCACTTCACATTAAATATAATAAATGTAATACAATGATAGAGATTAATAAATATTTCTCATATTATGATTTTTATTACTTTAATAATAGTCATTTTATTTATTTATTTAAAAATATTAATAATTATTTGATTTCATATACGATGTATAGAATAATAATAATACATAACTTTGGAAAATTATTTGAATGATACATTTAACAAAAATCATTATTAAATGATTAAACCCAACGGGAACGTATGATTTATCAGAGATTTTAAACAAAGTTGTTTGAGCTGGTTATTGTAAAGAGGACATCCATATGAATCCATATTTATATGAAACGGTTTATACTCTAACATTTATATGAAACGGTTTAGTCCTAAAAAGATGATCCACGCTCAAAGAAGTCTTTAGAGTCAAAGCTATTTTTCTGTTATTTTCTATGTAGATGTAAAGATACAAAATCACCATAACGTCTCTAGAATTATTAAATATTTCCAAATGTTCAAAGTCATATAGTGAACATTATTGAAGTTTTTCCATATGGCAGAAAAACTAAAGTTCTTTCCCCAAATATTGTGCAGCTGTAGTTTCAGTTATATATATATAACTCCTGGTTTTATTTGAGTGTTTGACATCATTTAAATGATGAGATTTAACCGGATCACTCACCTTGAAGAGGAAGTTCTTGCGGTGGTCCGGTCCGCTGTGGTGCACCATCACAAACTCAGGCTGTGGCCACTTCTTCTTATTACACATCTCCATCAGCGCAGACACCGGATGCTTGCCTGCACAATAACATCAGATCCAGACTCCCATAAACCCGGGTTAGGATTGTGAACCAACATCGTTTAATCGGAACAAGTTTGCATGTGTGTTTGTTTGAGCTATCAGGCTTTCATGGCTCATATAGTCTGATACGGTGAGAATATGGAGGAAAAAAAAACAGAGACTCAAACTGAGGAAAAATATTAAATTTGGTGCAGATGCTGATATTTATGTGATGGAATTATGATGCTTGTGATGAGATCTTTATAACAGTGCAGCAGATACTGATATGAAATTATCACTATGTATTAAGGCTGTGTAATTAACCGAATTCGATTAACATGCGCATCTCGTCAGTAAAGCCGGTTCTGTGATTAGCAGTAAATCTCCATCACCTGAGTTCAGATGGAGCGACAGTTAATACACAGAGCCGTAGTTCACTGACACGCCAGGACATATCACGATTGTAATCGCAGATGAATAGTCTGCGAAACAGTACACTGTTTTTTGCACATCTTAATGTTTTTTGCACATCTTATTGTTTTTTGCACATCTTATTGTTTTTTGCACATCTTATTGTTTTTTGCACATCTTATTGTTTTTTGCACATCTTATTGTTTTTTGCACATCTTATTGTTTTTTGCACATCTTATTGTTTTTTGCACATCTTATTGTTTTTTGCACATCTTAATGTTTTTTGCACATCTTATTGTTTTTTGCACATCTTAATGTTTTTTGCACATCTTAATGTTTTTTGCACATCTTATTGTTTTTTGCACATCTTATTGTTTTTTGCACATCTTACTGTTTTTTGCACATCTTAATGTTTTTTGCACATCTTATTGTTTTTTGCACATCTTATTGTTTTTTGCACATCTTATTGTTTTTTGCACATCTTATTGTTTTTTGCACATCTTATTGTTTTTTGCACATCTTATTGTTTTTTGCACATCTTATTGTTTTTTGCACATCTTAATGTTTTTTGCACATCTTATTGTTTTTTGCACATCTTAATGTTTTTTGCACATCTTAATGTTTTTTGCACATCTTATTGTTTTTTGCACATCTTATTGTTTTTTGCACATCTTATTGTTTTTTGCACATCTTATTGTTTTTTGCACATCTTAATTTTTTTGCACATCTTATTGTTTTTTGCACATCTTATTGTTTTTTGCACATCTTATTGTTTTTTGCACATCTTATTGTTTTTTGCACATCTTAATGTTTTTTGCACATCTTAATGTTTTTTGCACATCTTATTGTTTTTGCACATCTTATTGTTTTTTGCACATCTTATTGTTTTTTGCACATCTTAATGTTTTTTGCACATCTTATTGTTTTTTGCACATCTTATTGTTTTTTGCACATCTTATTGTTTTTTGCACATCTTATTGTTTTTTGCACATCTTATTGTTTTTTGCACATCTTATTGTTTTTTGCACATCTTATTGTTTTTTGCACATCTTATTGTTTTTTGCACATCTTAGTTTTGCACATTTTATTGTTTTTTGCACATCTTATTGTTTTTTGCACATCTTATTGTTTTTTGCACATCTTAATGTTTTTTGCACATCTTATTGTTTTTTGCACATCTTATTGTTTTTTGCACATCTTATTGTTTTTTGCACATCTTATTGTTTTTTTGCACATCTTATTGTTTTTTGCACATCTTATTGTTTTTTGCACATCTTATTGTTTTTTGCACATCTTAGTTTTGCACATCTTATTGTTTTTTGCACATCTTATTGTTTTTTGCACATCTTATTGTTTTTTGCACATCTTATGTGTTTTTTGCACATCTTATTTTTTTGCACATCTTATTGTTTTTTTGCACATCTTATTGTTTTTTGCACATCTTATTGTTTTTTGCACATCTTATTGTTTTTTGCACATCTTATTGCTTTGCACTTTTTATTTCATTGCACATTTTACTCTTATTTCTCTTTTTTTAACCATATATATGCTCTTGTGTTGTGTTACTTTATATAATTTTTATTTTGCACTGTCCACTGAGCGGACCTGATTCGATTACATTTCACTTCTAATTATAACCTGTATAATTTATTATGTGACAAATAAATAAACCTTGAATTGCTTCGATTATGAACACAATATTGTGTGTGTCAGTGAACTACGGCTCTGTATATTAACTGTCGCTCCATCTGAAAACAGGTGATAGAGATTTACTGCTAATCAAGAAAGCGGCTTTACTGACGAGATGCGCATGTTAATCAAATTCGATTAATTGCACAGCCTATGTATCAATAATATCTCTCAGTAAGATGAGATGTAAATGATCCAAACATATAATGCAATGCTGATTGAGAGATGAAGATGTGAGATGAAGATCATTCAGTGAAAGTAAAGATCCTGATGATCAGATCTGAGAGTAAAACATGATCGATGGAGAATCAAGTAAAGCTGAGCTGCTTCAGAAAGTGTTGATCTGGAGATATGACTGCAGTTATTCTGATCATAACCAGTCAAGATCTGACACGTGTAACACAATTACACTAAAAGAGCTTTTACTGGAGTAAAAGAGTCTAATCCATCAGAGACAGAAGATATGAAGAAGATCGTGTGTGACAGCAAAGCTGATTATTTGGATAATTCAGAGGCCTTGCGTATTAAACACTGTAGGTTTTAGGTTAAAGGTCCCAAAACGACAGATTTTGATCCTCTAGTAACATTGTTCTCTCAGAGAAACACGTCTTGTGATCAAACACTCACCGAGATGATCCTTCATCACGACAATGTTTCCAGATTTCTGGGTTTTCCTCCTTCTGCTACAAGGCCTGTGTGGACAGACCATCAGCACTATGATCTCAGTGATGATGATGATGATGATGATATGATGAGGTCTCTTCGTACCCTTGCGGTCGGTTTTGAAGTCGATAACGATGGGCTCCACCGTTCCTTCCCTGCGCTTCCCCAAACCCTCCCCTAACCTCCATCCCATCTTCCTCATCAGCAGCTCCCCCATCCCGCCCGAGACCGGCGCCGCCCGCAGGAACTGGTCCTGAGTGGAACGGGACAGATCCAGACAGAGAGAAAGAGAGGTAAACCAAGAGAGTCTGGAGCGGGTTCAATTCATATCAGATACAAAAGCTTTGTGAATTTCGGTTTTAAGAATATGCTGAATGTTTAAAAGCAGAGTGCTTTATTTCTCACCTGCTGCAGGTCTAAATCACTAAATTACATGTAGAAATAAAATTAATATATACACACACTACCGGCCAAAAGTTTGGAATAATTACGATTTGTCATGTTTTTAAATAAATCTCTTCTGCTCATCAAGGCTTCATTTATTTGATCATAAATGCACTAAAACGGCAATATTTGTGAAATATTATTACAATTCAAAATCGCTGGTTTCTATGTCAATATCTGTTTTTTGTTACATGTATTTTCAGCATCATTACTGACATGATCTTCAGAAATCATTCTAATATGCTGATTTGCTGCTCGAGACATTTCTGATAATCATTCCTAAAAAAGATTTTGCTGCATATTATTAATGTGGAAACATTTTTAATATGTTTATGCAAGATTTTCTTTAATTACTTTTATTCAGCAAGGATGCATTAAATAATCAAAAGTGACATTAAAAGACATTTATGATATTACAAAAGATTTCATTTCAAATAAATGCTTTTCATTTAAACTTTCCATTCATTAAAAAACCCAAAACGATTTCCACAAAAATTCAGTTTTCAACATTGATAATAATCAGAAATGTTTCTTATTATAATGATTTCTGAAGATCATGTGACACTGAAGACTGGAGGAATGATGCTGAAAATACAGATTTGATCTCAGATATAAATGACAGTTTAATAGATACTCACACAGAAAACCGCTGTTTTAAACAGTAATAATATTTTACAATTTTCCCATGTTTTCAATCAAACAAACACAGCTTTGATGAGCAGAAACGGTAACATCATTCGGATCTTTTGAGCGGCACACATTGAGTAATAAGGTGCGAGCCTTCAGCAGGCGAAGCATGAACACCGTCCTGAACAGATCTCAGGCTCTGAGTCGGTTCGGTGCAAACAAACAGGAGGACAAGGCAGAAATGCATCAGTTCACACATGAATAGAAGGAAGGGTGCTGGAGGACGTACGTACCTAGGCCCCCATCATCGGCCGAGCATCTGACGTGAATAGAAGGGGCCTGACTGTGACCGTGGCAAAGAGGCAGCTACAAGGACTGACCCTGCAACAAGTTTCCATACAGAGGGGTGAGAGTTCACAGGTCAAACTGTGAGCCCCCACCCCTCGTCCATCCGTGTCCCCAACCCGAGCAACGAGCTTGAACCTCTGGATGCTAAATCACACATTCTTTTGACTGCAGTTAGTGCATGACCAGGCCCTTTTGACACGCCGATCACATTTAGAAACCCGTTTGGATCCCGCTCTCAGGTCAAGAGTGAGCTCCAAACAGATCCCAGGATTCGCGGAGACTGTCTGTAACACTTTTCCATGACACCGCCTGAGCTGTATGTAGTTGTGTGAATGTTTGGGGGCTCTGTATAGAGTCACTAGCGTTTCTTTAGCCTCCCGAGTCTAAATCAAACGGTGTCTTAATGTAAAGGTCTGCGTTACACAGCCGTCAGCATCCAAAGCCTTCTGGACAATACGTCTCTCTCTCTGCTTAAAGGGTCGTGTTGTGTACATTTAATACGTTTAACACATTAAAGCAGTGATTTTACTATGTTATGGTTTTAGAAGGGTCTTAGAATAACTATAACATACAACTTCAAGTGATGTATTGCTTTAATAATATGACAGGAACATCTATATGATAAAACACTCATGTTTAATGAATACTACACTGCTGTTCAATATCTGGGGTCAGTAAGTGTTACTTTTATTAAGCAAAGGTGCTTTAAAATGATCAAAAGTGACAGCAAACACATGCAGAATGGTACAAATATTTGCTATTTTCATTTCGAGTTTCACTCATTTTATGTGCTTTTGTAATTTTTATTTTATATATTTAAATATAGCTTTATTTTCAATTTAAGTATCTTTAGTTCATTTAATATTCATTTTACATTATTTAAATACTATTTATGAATATTTTGAACGTGTCTTAAGTTTTATATATTTAGTCAAGTTTTAGTATCTGCTTTTGTCATTTTTAAATATTTCTATATATCTTTATTTGATTTCAGTTTTAGATTTAAATGTTGTACTTCAACAAATGTAGCGGTCAAGGCAATATTTCAATCTAATATTTCTATTTAAAATTATATAAATCCTATTATAGTATATATGAACATTTTGAATGACCTTTTATTTTAATATTTTGGGTTTTCATTTTAATTTTTGATAGTTTTTTTTGTCATTTTGCTATCTGCTTCTGTCATTTTATTATATATCTATATAACTATTTTTATTTCAATTTGAGAAATTTTACAATCAAACTTTTAAATAAATACCACTCTTTTCAACTTTCTATTCAAAGAATAAAATGTAAAAAAATAAAATAAAAACGCATCACAAAGGTTTCGACAAAAGTACAAAAATTCTTCGTTTTCAATATTGATATTCAGAAATGTTTCTTGAGCAGCAAATCAGTATATTATTATGATTTCTGAAGATCATGTGACACTGAAGACTAGAGTAATGATGCTGAAAAATCTGATTTACATCAGAAATAAATTATATTTGATAATATACTCACATATAAACAGCTATTTGAACCTGAAAATTACATTTTACTGTATTTTTGATCAAATAAATAGCCTCGGTGAGCAGAAGTGACTTTTCAAAAACAAAAACCTTACTGACCCCATATTTTTAACAATAGTGTGCATTAATACAGATCATTAATCTAACTGTAGGTCACAGGTGTGCAAACACTGGCTCATCCAATCAGATTACGGATCCTGATGCGTACGTCTCTCCTCATTGGTCAATCAGAGGAGGGGGCGGAGAGACATCCTCTTCCTTCCTCCCCTCTCTCCAAAGACACTTTTAGAGGAGTACAGTGAGTTGCGCTGCCCATCCATCATTGCATCTGCCACGACAGAATTTGAGAAATAAACATCTGCATGACCGTGCGCAAGTGGTGTACCTGTTCTCAACCGTACCTACCGCTACTACTCGCCCAGAGGCTCAAATATTGAACTTTTATTTGCCGTTTCTATCCAGCTGACGTCAGTAAACACAGCTCTGAGCTGTCTTTTGGAAAGACGGTTTTCCAAGGATACCCTGATGTTATCTTAAGCACAAAATCAATGCTTATTACATGAAAAGCGGAGTTTCATGTGCGACTGAGCGGACTGCTCTCTAATCATGGGTACACCAATTGGCAAAGCAATCACAGACGACATTTCTTACGTACATGACTTTATAAGAGAGCATGATGGGTGTTTCAGGATCTATTTTACCCTCCACGTGTGACGTGAGCGTATGTCAGAAGAGTGTAAATCTTAATTAAGCACAAGAAGTCAAAAGGGTCTGACTGTACTATGCCAACTTGCATGAGGAAATGATGTCTACTTTGATTCTTGGGAATTTAACACAAATATGATACTGTCAAGCACAATACATGTCCAACATCAGAGTACGAGCTGTGCCGTCGACTCATGGCTGTACCTTCTTAATCCAGGCCTGCGGGCCGCTGTTAGAAAGCTCATCGGATGAGAGCACTTGAGCGCCGGTGGAGCCTGTGAAGAGGCCGGGGATCGTGTTGGACTGGGCCCATGCATCAACCTGTGAACGACAGTTCATAAATATAACATCACAACATATGGAAACAAAGTCTCAAACCTTTCTGCGCTGATTGTGACGGCAATCTTTGAAGACGTGCTGAAACATGTTTAATGGCACTGCACTCGAGTCTTATATAAGCATTATTCATATATTTTTTACAGTATTTTTTTTATTTTCCATTTTCATATCAGGTTTTAGTAATTTTGTTATGTGCTTTTGCTAATTTGTTTTAAAATATATTTCTATATAACTTTATTTTTATGTTATTTTAGTATGTCAACACTAAAGTCATCTAATATTTGTTGAATATTATTTAAACACTATTATGATATTCATGAATATTTTTAAATGCCTTTATTTTTACATTTCCGTTTTAATTTTAAGTGAAGTTTTAATCATTTTGTTATGAGCTTTTGTCATTTTTATCATAGTTTTTTTTTAACATTTCTATATATTTTTATTTTATAAGCCGCATTGGATAAGTGTAAATGTAGTACTTAATAATATTTAGTTTAGTCAAGGCAACATTTATAATACTAAATATAAGGTTTTCATCTGATATTTAAATTTTATATTATATTTATGAATATTAAAAAAAAATCTAAATTTTTTACATTTTCTGTTTTAATATTAACTGAAGTTTTAATCATTTGTTATGAGCTTTTGTAATTTTTATATATTATTTTTTTTACATTTCTATATATTTTATTTTATAAGCCGCATTGGATAAGTGTAAATGTAGCACTTAATCAGATTTAGTTTAGTCAATGCATTAATATTAAATATATGTTTTTCATATAATATTTACATTATTTAAATATTATATTTATGAATATAAAAAGAAAAAACTTTATTTGGATATTTTCAGATTTAACTTTAAGTGAAGTTTTAATCATTTTGTTATGAGCTTTTGTCATTTTTATTATAATTGTTTTAATATTTCTATATATTTTTATTTTATAAGCCGCATTGGATAAGTGTAAATGTAGTACTTAATCAGATTTAGTTTAATCAATGCATTAATATTAAATATATGGTTTTCATCTAATTTTACATTATTTAAATATTATATTTATGAATATAAAAAAAAACAACTTTATTTTGATATTTTCAGATTTAATTTTATTTTATTTTATAAGCTGTTTTGGATAGTGTAAATGTAGTACTTAATCATATTTAGTTTAGTCAATGCACATTTATAATATCAAATATAAGGTTTTCTTCTAAAATGTACATTATTTAAATATTATTTATGAATATAAAAACAAATACTTTATTTTGATATTTTCCGTTTTAATTTTAAGTGAAGTTTTAATCATTTTGTTATGAGCTTTTGTCATTTTTATTATAGTTTTTTTTTAACATTTCTATATATTTTATTTTATAAGCCGCATTGGATAAGTGTAAATGTAGTACTAAATCATATTTAGTTAGTCAATGCATTAATATTAAATATATGGTTTTCATCTAATATTTCATTTTATATCATTTAAATACTAAATGCATGAATATTTAGAAAAAGGCTTTATTTTGATATTTTTAGATTGTATTTTTATGTCCAGTAGTAGCTAAATATGTCAAATTGAACATATACGCGTCTCAGACGCAATGTCCTGGAGACGAAACGTACTTGCTCCTGAGCCCGATTCAGCATACACATGGCATCGATGTCGAAAGGGTTCTCCGCCAGTCTCTTCTGAGCGAACCGCTCTCTCACTGACGGCCACAGTGATGTCCACCGGCTAGAAACACGAGACGAGAGCTCAGACAAGCTGAAACGTGCTTGAGGCGTTTCAGAAGCTGAACACTTACCTGAGAAGGTGCTTCAGGAAAGACGCTGTCCTTTTCCTCTGGTTTCCTCAGGCCCAGAAGAACTCGATGCAGACGGCTTTTCTGGTTTCTTTTCGACCTTTACCCATTCTCCATACGCACCATCAGCCCCTTCTGCCTGTGCTGGGAGCCGGAGGACACCGGGAACTCCTTAGCAAAGACCGCTTCGTTCGGACGGCCGGCTTTATGGAGGTGTTCTGCAGAAAGAGGCCGTATGGGAACAAAGCAGGGACACAGCTATATCACAATTATGGACAATATTAAAATTATGTTCTATATTGTCTAAAAAATAAATAAAAATTAATTAAAATATTACATATTACATTAGATGAGTAAAGACAAGCTATATATATATATATATATAATATATATATATATATATATATATATATATATATAAAGTATGCACAATCAAATATACAATATTAAGCAGTACAGATAAATACTTTTTGAAACAAAACTAATCACTACAACTGAATTTAAGTATCACAGCATTATAATATACATATGCAAAAATATTCATTTTATAATCAGCTGGTGTTTTTAAAGATTTACTTTAAATGTGCATCAGATTATGGCAAAAGTAATCAAACATAAAATTATTAGCAAGCACAATTAAATATCCAATATCGACCAATACATTTTTTAAAGACATATTAATGTTTAATGTGAACCATAAAAATCTCATATCATTCTGTCTAAATAAGAAAGATTAACAATTTATCAGCTAAATAATAAAATTACAAATAAAACTCAATAAAATAAGATATAAATGCTATTGTTTTGGGACGTTTTAGACTGGGTGGGTGGGGGGGGGGGTCTGGAAAGGTCTGCAAGCCGATAATGCTAATAAGAAATTAAATTAATTAATTAAAACGTAATTAAAAATTAAATTAATTAATTAATAGAATTAAAAAGTAAAAGTCCACCCCAAAAAGCTGCATAATTTGACAAAATTCATGTCTAAATAAAGATATCACAAATCTATACTATTTTGTCTAAACAAATAAAAGCTAAAACAAGCCAAATTTTTTTTTTTTGTGTGAAATTTTAGTGAAATTAAATTGTTTAAAATGCAACAAGTTAATTTAGGCATCACAGCATATATAATCTTCAGTATAAAAAATTAATATTTTATGATTTGTTAAAAAATGATGGACAAGGTAATCTAAAGATGCAGAATTGATTCAATATATCTATTGAATTCAATGTAAAACTCATGTTCATAACAAACAGCATATGCCAAGACTGATATGTTCTGAATTGTAATATGAATATCAAATATTGAGACACCTACACCGAGAATGAACGCGATAGCCTTATGCGCCTTAAGGGCGGCTCCAACAGCTCCTCATCTTCATCGTCAGACACGTGTGGTTTTGCGATGGCCATCTCTTCCTTACTCTCCGTGATCTTCTTGCATCTCTGAAGGATTAAATAAAGAGTTGATTCAATGCAGATCATAAACGATAAAGTGCATGCACGACGCTTACCTCTGTCAGCTCTTTAATGCTGAAGCTGTTCGCCTGTTTCGTGACTTTCTTTTTGGCTTCTTCGATATTGGCGAGGTTGGTCGTGGCTGAAGATGGCGCTTGTTGACGATTGTCGGTAGCGGGGCCAGCTGTGGGAAGGAAGCCAGGCACCCATGCTGGACAGAGCAGCGGTCATGGTGGCGGCGGTCATACTAGCCATAGCAGCGTTCATAGTCATGCTTGACATCATTGGAAACTGTAAAGACAAGGATGTGGGGTTTTGAAAAATCGATCTGGGTCTGAGACTCTCCGGGATCGGCACGCCGGCCCTGGAACACATAGCCGCGGCATTAGCCTTAGCAATTTCCAACAACTGATCCTTATCTGGGAAGAGAAGAAACAAGATTAATAGAAGACCAGTGCAATATACAGTGCTGTGCAAAAGATGGATTAAGAGGGTTTTTGTGTTTGAAAGAAGTTTCATCTGCTCACAATGGCTGCTTTTTATTGATCAAACATTGTGAAATATTATTACAATTTAAATAAACTTTTCTATGTGAATATATATAGTACAATGTAATTTAATCTTGCGAGTTTTCTGCATCATTACTCCATGATCTTCAGAAATCATATTTTTTGAATATAATTTAGTTTTCTTGAATAGAAAGTTCAAAACAACAGCATTTATTTGGAATATAAATATTTTATAATTTACTTTTGATTTGAGTTAATTTTAAATGTGACTTTGTATCAGTGTTTATTAAGCAGCAACACATTGACAATATGTTTTCAACACTAATAATATAATAATAATAATACTACATGTTTTAAGAGCTGAAAATCAGCATATTACCTTTTTATGAACGAAATAAATACTTTTATTCAGCAAGGATTAATAAAATTGTTCAAAAGTGACAGTAAATAAATTTATAGTGTTGCAAAAGATTTCTGTTACAAATAAATTATGTTCTTTTAAACATTCTATTAATCAAAATCCTGAAAATTAAAATTAATCACGGTTTTAAAAAAATACAACTGATTTCAACATTGCTAATAACCAGAAATGTTTCTTGAGCAGTAAATCGGTATATTATTATGATTTCTGAAGATCATGTGACACTGAAGACTGGAGTAATGATGCTGGAAATTACTAGAATGTACATTTCCTGAAGAAAATGTGAGTGGAGCTTGCAGTGGCAAAACTCGGCGCTGGGCAGATACTACAGTGTTATACTACAGGGTCATATTTAAATACTGTTGCTAGTCTGAATAAAGAGTCCAAATTTAAGCTAAAATGCTTATATTTTCAGTGATTTTCATTTAGCTTAAATAAATAAAGTTTTTACAAAGAAAAAAACATAAACATAAAAAAATATTTAGATATCCAGATATTTCTCCTGGTTTACAAGAATGCAAAGGTAACTATGGTAACCAAGATTTGTTTTGCCTTGAAAAGTGCATTGTTATTTTTGTTGCTTAGCAACGTTCCCTAAGGGTTTACTAGACAGGAAAAAAAGCCTCTCATACATTTTTGCTTCATTACGGATTGAGGAGTAACTGGGATCATGATACGAGGTAAGCTGTTGTCTTGAACATCACATATTATATCCAGAAGAAAATGTGAAATGGTGCTTGCAGTGGCAAAAAACACCACCCGGTTGCTAGGGTAATGTACATGATTGAATACGAGCCAACAACCATGTCTGTACGATGTTCTGGTGCTGAGATATGGCTTATTCATGGTTTTAGTAGAAACATGGAGTTCGGTGGTTGCTAGGGCGTTGCTAGGCGGTTGCTAGGGTGTTCTGGGTGGTTGCTAGGGTGTTGCTAGGTGTCATAATTACATTTACAAAACATTCACATAGAAAGCGGTTATTTTAAACTGTAATAATATTTCAAAATGTTTATGTTTTTCCTTATTCAATAAATGCAGGCTTGGTGAGCAGAAGAGACATTTTTCTAAAACCTAAAAATAATAATCATATTTATTCACAACTTTTGACCTGTAGTGTAAAAGACATTGACGTTTCTTCATACCAAGTTCTGTGAGACGTGGAGGTGTCTTGCTGGTGCTGCGTCGAGTACTAGACTCCGATCTGTTCTTACGGAGAATGAGGACTGGAGATCGACTGGGTTCCCGTTTCCATCGGTCCGCTGATTTAGCGTCCGGCTTCCGAAATCTCTTCCCCAGCGCGAGC
Organism: Oxygymnocypris stewartii; assembly: GCA_003573665.1. NCBI lineage: Eukaryota > Metazoa > Chordata > Actinopteri > Cypriniformes > Cyprinidae > Oxygymnocypris > Oxygymnocypris stewartii. Next base: position 22,490 of record QVTF01025315.1, on the reverse strand, counting down.
CGGATCGGGACCTCCTCCTCGAACGCGAGTTCGACCGTCTGCTTCTGTCAGGACTTCGAGATTTCCTCCGACGGCCTTGCGAATGAGATCTCGACCGTTTCTTTTTAGGCGATTTCGAGCGTTTGCTCCTCGTTCTAGTCTTGCGCGATTTCCTTTCAGACGGCGATCGAGACTTCGATCTGGATTTGTTCTTTTTCGATGGCGACTTTGATCTGGATCGAGCGGCCGCTTCGGATCTTGAGGATATTTTGTGACTGGGAGATTTGGATGGCGAGGTTGAGTTTGTTAAAGTTGGGGTTGCGTTGGTTTCTTTCTTCTCAGGGTTGGCAGCACACTCGGAGTCCTTTGGCGTAGCGGTTGACGGTTCTTCAGATACATTGGTCACTTCCACAGGCACCTCGGGTGCAATGCACTTTTGGGAAGACTTGGTCTCAGACGGCTCGGCCAAGAAGGGAACTGGTAGCCAGGATCCTTTAAACCCAACGGCGCTGAAACCAGGATTCGAGATGCTGGATGCCGTTTCAGACGGCTTGGTGTCAGAGTTCACAGTTGGACTTTGTCCATTCTCAGTTGTGTCTTGAGGCACATTTATTTGCATTTCACTTTCACCCACTGGATTTGTATCCGATTCAGTTTCCGGTTTCAAATCAGACCTTGACTTCGAAACGGACCTTGACTTTGAAAGATTCGTTCTGCTTCGAGACTTACTCCTAGACCGCCGTGGCGAGCGAGACCTAGATTTTGATGTAGACCTTCTGTTCCTCCTCAAGATTACAACAGACCTTGATCTAGTTCGCCTGGATCTTGAACGATTGCCTCTTCTGACAGAATGAGACCTGGACCGTCTCTTAGACCTCGATCTACTTCTCTCTCTCCTTTGATCAGACCTCTTTTTGGAGCTATTTCTAGAGCGGGAGGTTGACTTTGATCGCCGTTGTCGTTTTGGGGATCTTGATCTGGTTCGTCTTCCTCTGGAGCTCTCTTTACTTTTAGACGTCCTGCTAGAACTTATTTTCTTCTCCTTGGGCCTTTTATTTTCTGTGCTTTTCTCAATCTTGGGAACGATGTCAGGCAACTCCTGAGGCTTACCAACACCACACGAGTCTTTGAGCTCGGACTTTGAAGTTTCACTTTTTTTTAAGGACTTTGTATTTTCACTTGAAGGCTTCGATTCGGACTCAGATTGAGAACCTGATGCTGAAGTGCTTTTGGATCGAGAGCCAGATCTTTTCACTTTGTCTGCATCTTTGCTTTTTTTCTTTTTCTTTCTCTTCTTTTTCTTTCCACTTTAAAAATAAACACAGAGGGACAAAACAAATTCAGCAAATTAGACAGACATTGTAAACAAGCACAGAGTCCAAATTAAATTCTGACCCATTGAGATTAATCACTTTCGTTTTTTATTCATTTGAGAGACCTCCATTTGTTTAACCATTAAACCGGTGCCTGATCCAATGGTATAAAGATGATCAAAAGATAAGACTAAAGACTTTTATACAATACATTTTGACACTAATTTTAATCTAAAACACAAAGTAATGTAAATTCAAGGTGATTATACGAACAGTATTAGTTTTTTGTAATAACAAATAACTGCATCGCACCTTTCTTGATCCTGTTTGTTGGACTCTGTGTCTGAGTTGCTCTCTTTTCCTTCTTTGCATTTCTTTTTCTTCTTTTTGTGTTTTTTGTGCTTTTTACTCTTCTTGTGTTTAGTGCTGGTGTCCTCTTTATCATGGTTATCTTGGAGGTCCGTATGCGTGACTTTATCTGCAATGAAGACAGTTATTAATGACAGAATACATGTCAGAAAACACACAGATGTAGATGGATCGGCAACTAACCTGTTGGCGTGTTTGTTTTTTCTTCCTTAGGTCCATATTCTATCATCTCCGTCACAGGTTCAGACTGTGGCTCATCTGTCACACTGAATTAAAAACATGATTTTACGATTCATATCATGTGTTCATCTACAATGTACAATGCAACAGAATCTCTTACTCTCGGGAATATTAATAAACCACAACAGACCCAATTACTTAAACGCATTTCCTAGTGATAAACATTTTTAGAAAAAAGTACACTTAATTCTTAGATGTTCTTTATATTATTTATTTAGTGTCCAGACTCTTATGTTGTATGTTTTCCCTTCTATGGAAGTCAAATGTTGTCAAATGTAAAATATAATGTTGTGTGTTCAGCAGAAGAAACTCATACAGGTTGAGTAAAGTATTACTTTCTTCAATTTTGGGTGAACTATCAATTTAAATCATATTCACGTGCGAACAATTGTGCTATCATACACAAATAAATAACTATTTTTATTTTTGCGATATCTTTTTGAATTGTGACCAACCCTTATGAAACGATTATGGTGAAACATTAGTTTACCATGGTAATATTTAAGAGTATGTTTGTAAATGTTTACTTCTCGTACATTCTGCGTTAGCTAACACAAATGTACCTGGCAACAAACACAGCAGCTAACACAAACACACGCGCTAACAAACACACGCGCTAACACACACACACACACACACACACGCGCTAACACACACACACACACGCGCTAACACACACACACGCACGCACAAACAATATCTGGAAATGTTTAAACACTGTGTTCCAGCGCAAGAGAGTTTGTAAACATTGATCATTATAGCTAATGTTTGGCTAGTTGGCTAAAACAAATAAAACTACAGGTGATATAACGTTAACGTTATACAACACGATCTTCTTTTGTTTAAATGGCGGGTCGGTGTCTATAACGCGATGTCGTAAGGCACAAGTAAAAGAGCAGACATTTTACCTGATTTCTTGAGTTTCATCTTCGATTTCTTTAATCTTATTCATTACAAAATCCCTGAAAATCTGCTCGATATTGGACGCCATCGCAGTAGAAGACGTGTTGTTGGGTCCGCCAGTATCCCAGAATGCCCCAGTAGCAGCTTCTTCTTCCGGTCACCATGAGAGCGGCGCGAAAAACTCCAGTCCATTTGATGGCGGTGTGGTGTCAACCATAGACATATAAAATACCTTTGAGCTGTTGCTGGGATACGTCAACGCGTCCGCCATGTTTGTGAGGGCAAGACTGCTTTAAAAACAAATGGAGGTAAACGGTGTAGCTGCGTTTTTTCTCTGGATAAAAACACGATAACTTTTACATTTATCAGCCGATAACGTTACATGGCTTAAAATAACTCTGCCTCCAGTTATTTAGTTAAGATTGCAAAATGATTAATTTTCGTAAGAAATTGTGAAAGCTCACACTTGATTGATTTTGATTTTGATTTTTTTCTGTTAACAATTATAATATGAATGTAGTATATCTGTGATATATACATGTAATGTAATTTTAATGTACATTAAATTAAATTACGTTTTTTAATTGCTTTCTCTGTCTTCAAACCCCAACATTTAGCTTTTATTGTGTCTCCTGTCAGAACACAAATCATTGGGAATACTGGGGAAAAAAATCGAAATAATACATCTTTAAGTATTAATAATTTACCATAATAGAGACAATTGAATACAATCAGTGAACATAAATCAAAAAGTGACACACTGGTATTCTGCTTCATATTTTCATAGCACTCGATACAGATGAAAACTCCTCAACAAACAATAACAAATGTATTTGATAATCCTTTATGGATCCAGTACTTACAGTTACAGTGGTAAAATATGATGGACTCATACAGGACACAGTAAAAATACTCCATAAGTGATATGTAATATAAAAAAATAGTAGAAGTTGTAGTTGAGTGAATAATATAATACAATAGCGAGTACAACTGTACAATAACAAGTGATGTAGTATATTTATAATAGCAACAATTATATGTATAATACCATAATAAATTAATAATAATAGACGAATAATAGCAAGTAGAAGGTGTAATATCAAAGGTGAAATAATACAGAATAGACAATAATGAAGAATAAATTAAATAATAGTGAAAACTAGTTTTATAATAGTATTTGTGTAATAATTATTAAACAAAGTAAGACACAATTGAAGACAAGCAAACATGTATACGGTTGTCAATTCCAAATTGTGTTTAATTAATGTGTTCCTTGAGTAAAATAAGATATATGAGCTGAGATTGATTGAGAGGATTATATAGATATAGATAATATGTAGCTCAAGGACATTTTATTTCAGTCTTCAGTGACGTCAAACCCTGACTAATAAAGACTAATTCTCCACTGCTTCACATTTACCATATTTTATAATGGGTCTTTTAAATGAATGAGTGAAATAAGGTTTGTGGTAAACAACGTGACAAAGCTTGATATTTTGCTACAATGAAAATTACACTCACCCGTGCAGAAAACACACATGTTTATTTTTTAATATATGTTCCTAGACATGTTTGGGGTGTGAGTGTGTGCAGTTTATATTGGACAACACAATGTCAAAGTATAGTTATGTTAACACAGACCAGAATATGAGATGCCCCCCCCCCAAAAAAAAAACCTTTATATGAATCAAAATTAATAATCATTATTACAACATCAAGAGCAATAATCAACAGTGATTTTGTCATGATATTGCAGGTACCTGTGTTTTCCCTTGGCTATTTACATTATACAGTTTATGTGTAAATACACATACAGTACACGATCAGCGTTAAACCGACTGTGTAAATAATTTAAATGTAGACTATAGTATTGTGGTTGAAGAAACTGGTTGTATTTAAATATGTGACAAAAACGACAGAAACATTTAATAAGGTAATTAATTATATTACATAATATTGCGCTTACAAAAGGTAAACAATGCTCCTGGAAGTCTATTCCGGGGGCAAGTATTGCCCCACAATGGAAAAGTTAATTTCTGACCCTGGCAGAGAGAGAGAGCGAGAGAGCGAGAGAGGTTTGAATATGATCAGGGTGTATGATCATATGATTCAGGGCTGTTCTGGGCTTTAACTAGTATAAATACAACACTAGGCCGTGGAGGTTTAGTCTCGTGGAAATGCAGAGAACAGGCTTTCTTCAGATTTCTTTGAGGCTTGTGTTGTTCTGTTTGCAATTGGCTGAAAAGGAAAATATATAATCAGTCCACAGTTTTATGATAAGCTATCGAATCCTTATAATCTAGTGATGATAAACCAACTCTTTGTAAATGAGTAGTGAAATTAAAGAGATGCTTTAGCTCCATAATCCTGACAGTCTGACGCTGTCAAAGTGCTCACTGTAGCCTACATATTATGCTCATAGCACAACTTGCTTTATGATATAAACTACAATATATGTTAAAACCTAAGAATTCATTTCTTATTAAGTCTCAGCTTTCACAGATAACTAGAGACATCGCTAGCAATTAATCGTCTGACACTGGTGGCTAATTAAGCTGCCAAAATAATATTAAAATGACCAAAAAAAAACATCCAGAAACAACTGTTCATTCTTACCTGTGAAAAATAATACCCCGAGATCTGTTTTTATTAATGTGCGACGGTCTGTAGATCCCCAAACTGCAGACGAGTCAGGTATGTTTTCTTCTGTCCCGATAAGAGATTTATGGAGAGCTGCCCGCACCGATATGGCGGCGACGTTGACCTGCGGTCGAGCGGCCAATGAGGCGTCTAGGTATTTATTATGTCTATTGTGTGGGGGCAGTCGTTGCCTAGTGGATAGAGCGCTGGACTTGTAACCCGAGGTTGTGGGTTCGAATCTCGGCTCCGGCAGGAAGTGTCCACGACTGAGGTGACGCCCTTGAGCAAGGCACCGAACCCCCGACTGCTCCCCGGCTGCCCACTGCTCTAAGTGTGTGTCCACTGCTCTGTGTGTGTGGTGTGTGTGTGTCCACTGCTCCAGGTGTGTGTGTGTGTGTGTGTGTGTCCACTGCTCTAAGTGTGTGTGTGTGTGTGTGTCCACTGCTCTAAGTGTGTGTGTGTGTGTGTGTGTGTCCACTGCTCTAAGTGTGTGTGAGTGTGTGTGTGTGTGTGTGTCCACTGCTCTCTGTGTGTGTGTGTGTGTGTGTGTGTCCCCTGCTCTAAGTGTGTGTGTGTGTGTGTGTCCACTGCTCTAAGTGTGTGTGTGTGTGTGTGTCCACTGCTCTAAGTGTGTGTGTGTGTGTGTGTGTGTGTGTCCACTGCTCTCTCTGTGTGTGTGTGTGTGTCCACTGCTCTAAGTGTGTGTGTGTGTCCACTGCTCTAAGTGTGTGTGTGTGTGTGTGTCCACTGCTCTAAGTGTGTGTGTGTCTGTCCACTGCTCCAGGTGTGTGTGTGTGTGTGTGTGTGTGTGTGTGTGTGTGTGTCTGTCCACTGCTCCAGGTGTGTGTGCACTTGGATGGGTTAAATGCAGAGAACACATTTCACTGTGTATACCCACTGCTGGATATAATCTGTATAATTGTATATGTGACAAATAATAAAAAAAAGAAGCAGTGCGAAAATAGATATGGTCTCCACAAGTTGGAGAACAAAATATGACAGTGGGAAATCTGCTAAGGAAAACAATGTCCAAAATGCATAGTCTCTTAATGAGTTATTTGAAAAGTACAGGGATAAGTGAAAGAATTTAATAGAAATCAATCAAGAACTGCCCATGCTCCAGTCCAGTAGGTGGCGGTAAATGCACCTTTAAGTTGGTTTGCCAGAAGAAGAAGAAAATAGATATGGGTGCGAAGGCGGCAAATCCGAAATTGAAAAATTTTATTATATAGTTAAACGTCTAATAACAAGCCGCTTTATGTATTTTATTTTTTTCTTCTTAAACATATTACCGGATGTAATCGAGGGAGCGACATCACGCGCTTAACGCTCAAGCAATCATTGAAACTTAAGAATAGTGATGAAAAACTGTATTATTATTTCTACTGTAAAATAATAATAAATCAATGTGGAATATCTTTTAATCTTATTTTTATGAAATGGTACATATAGTGCCAAGTTACCCATGTTTGGATGTTAACCCTCTACAGCTGATATTGTTTTTATACGGCCAAACATAAGATGAAATTGTGGTAAATCATAATCAAGTAAATGTAACTTGCTTCTGTCCAGTAAGTGCTGGTCTTCTCATATTATTAACAATGGAACAATTAGCTTTACGTTTAACTTGTGAAAAGCAGTCAAATTTGACAGCAAAAAGACATGTGAAGCACGAGCATAAGATGAGTGTTAATTATACTTAAAGATATTTTACTTTATGAAACGTCTAAACTATCAGACAGACGACAGAAGGCCTGAAGGTCGCGTGCGACACGTTTTTCAGTAAAGTTTTGATCATTTAGAGGCTTTAGAAATTAATATATCATAAGGCTTTATTGGGTCAAAAAGCTAGAATCAATAAACGACTCTTGATTGCGGTGCATTGACAGCTTTCTGATTATAATGAGATTGTTTATCAGGTCATGAAGATAAGTTGTTGACCGAGAGAGATTAGGTCTGCAGTAAATGATCATATAATACAAGTGAACCGTTCTTATCTGCAGACTGCATAGCAACAGTTGTGTCTTTTCCAAACAACCCTTACAAGACACAATAACTAGGGATATGTCTGGTAGATCACTAATGATAAAAACATGTAAGTTAACAAGCCACAAATAAGATTTTATTAATGCATTTATTTTGCAGGCCATTCCAAACATGCCACTTTTATTGCATGAAACTTCTGAATACAACAGTAAAGTGAACTAGATGGATAGTTACATTACATATATGATGGCATCAGTTTAAGTAACACCCAAAGATCTTCAGATGGTCTTCATGGAGTCATATAGGGTACGAACACAGCCAAACGTTGTCCACCAGCTCTCATCTGGAAAAATGACCAAATAAATAACTTTCAGTATTTCGTGCATGGTGCAAGCATTTTTCTGCTTGACTGACCTTCAGTTATATTTTAGAAGCATTACACAACCTAATAATAGCACAGCACAAGTTCAACCATGTTACCAAATGATGATGACCATATTACGAAATCACGTTTATTATCCAGCACTGATAATGTTCACTGATAAGGAAAAGCTCACCGATTCTGCACACGGTGACTTTCATTCAGGTTTTAAGCGCTGTACTGGGGTCTCACAATGTCATGCATCCTGAGCTCCTGCAGGGTGTGCGGCTGGTACTCGGTGCCTTGTCTGAACTCATCCACTGTAGAACAGGGAAACTGAATTTTAAAGATAGTTCATGCAAACAATGAGATTTCTTCAATGCTTGAATCGAGAGTTCTGCTTAATAACTTTGTGTTGCACAGAAGGAAAAAAAATGGTTATATATAAAATGCACTCCTAAAAATAAGGTGGCATTGTTGAAGAACTTCAATTAAATCGTTCCATTGCACAAAAGGTTTTAAAATGTAAAATGTAGATTTAGTTCTTCATACTAAGAAAAATTTGGTTATATTTGAGAACTGTTTACTACAAACTCTCTAAAAAAGTATCTTCGTTGCTGCAGAAACCTCTTTTTGGAAGCTTTGGGTTGAGGAAAAATCCCTACAATATTCCTAAGTGCAATATTGCAACTCCTCTTATTCTATTCGCCTTCTTTGCACCAAGCGGGATTCGGACCGGTGTTTCCGGCATGGGAGGTGTGCGAGCTAACATAGACTTAGCGTTAGACCACAGTCTCTAGCCTCATTCGGTAGCATGCTTCTTGAGATCAGGGGGTGAGGGTTACACACACAGCTCTTACCAGCTGACCTGTGTTACATAATAACCTTCAAGTGTTAAACCATGGTTGATATCGTGTTCTGAAGCACTCACATGGCGCTGTGTTCCTCTGCATCTCTGTTTGAGATGGCAACAGTTGTCCAGTTCTGGGATCCACAAGAGTGGCGTGAGAATTTGGGTTCCCTTCCTCAGCTCATAAGCTGGAGGATTGTAGACTGTGGAGAAACAAAAACTGATTAAGTACACCCAATATCTATTATGTGCATTGATATTAGAAAGAGATGTCTTTGCAGACATACAGCCAGAAACTCTCTGTTCATTTCGCCAACTTCGTGCTTGAGCATCCCAGTGTCCATGTCCATAGGAAGCGTCGGGAAGGTTCTGTTCCCTGCCTCTTCTCAACAGGTGCTGGATTGTAGACTGTGGAGATAAAAATAGGGTCAGAATATTCTCTGTGCATTGTAGTTGTTGAAATCCACTTATTTAGCAGACTTACAGCCGGAAACTCTTCTGTTCATTTCGCTGAGTTCCTCCTTGGGCATCCCAGTGTTCGTGTCAATCAGGATGCGTCTGGAAGGTTCTGTTCCCTGCCTGCGGATCTCAACAGGAGCTGCTTGTGGTTCTCCTTATGTTCAGAAGAGTCTTGGCTTCTTATGTCCTCATGCTCAGAAACCACTGCCCATTTAGCTGCTAATGAAGGTGTAAGAAAACATTAGTCCAGACTGGTAAAGGAATGCCAAATTCCCTGGTAAAAAGACCAGGTTAAATTTGTATTTTTTTGTGTTTTATGTCAGTTAGTACTGTTTTTTTCACTTGTGTAGCTGAACAATCAATGGACAATCTCCATTATAAAGTGAGACTTACAGCCCGCTACTCTCCTGTCCTTCTCAGTCCTGTGTTCTTTGAGTAGACCGGCGTTCAGGTTCATCAGGAGGTTTCTGGAAGGTTCAGTGTCGTGTTTGTGCAGCAGACTCAATCTGAGCTCCTGTAGGATGTACGGCTGGTACTCGGTGCCTTGTCTGAACTCACCCACTGTAGAAGAAAGAAAAACAGGGAAAAACAAGTTTCTTCAGTGCTTGAAAGTTCAGCTGAATAGCTATTTTGTTGAACACAAGAAACAAAACCATTTTGGAAAATTTAAGATGGTAAGAAATTGACAGAATTTAAATGTTTGAAAAATCCCTATTATATCCCTAAGTACAAGTAGTGTATATATTGTAATAACTTTCAAGTGTTAAACCATGGTTGATATCGTGTTCGGAAGCACTCACATGGCGCTGTGTTCCTCTGCATCTCTGTTTGAGACGGCAACAGTTGTCCAGTTCTGGGATCCACAAGAGTGGCGTGAGAATTCTGGGTTCCCTTCCTCAGCTCATAAGCTGGAGGATTGTAGACTGTGGAGAAACAAAAAAACTAGTTAAATATTCCCAAAATCTATTATGTGCATTGATATTAGAAAGAGATGTCTTTGCAGACATACAGCCAGAAACTCGTCTATTCATTTCGCCAACTTCGTGCTGAGCCATCCCAGTGTCCATGTCCATTAGGAAGCGTCGGGAAGGTTCTGTTCCCTGCCTCTTCTCAACAGGTGCTGGATTGTAGACTGTGGAGATAAAAACAGGGTCAAGAATATTCTCTGTGCATTGTAGTTGTTGAAATCCACTTATTTAGCAGACTTTACAGCCGGAAACTCTTCTGTTCATTCGCTGAGTTCCTCCTTGGGCATCCCAGTGTTCGTGTCTATCAGGATGCGTCTGGAAGGTTCTGTTCCCTGCCTGCGGATCTCAAACAGGAGCTGCTTTGTGGTTCTCCTTATGTTTCAGAAGAGTCTTGGCTTCTTATGTCCTCATGCTCAGAAACCACTGCCCATTTAGCTGCTAATGAAGGTGAAAGAAAACATGAGTCCAGACTGGCAAATGATTGCTGAAAAAGCCAAATTCCCTGCTAAAAAGACCAATTAGATTTTACTTGGATGGTTTATGTTGATTAGTACTGGTTTATTGCTACTCTAGCTGGTAGACCAATAAACAATCTCCACTAGAAAGTGAGACTTACAGCCGGCTACTCTCCTGTCCATCACGTTCCTGTGTTCTTTGAGCAGACCGGTGTTCAGGTCCATCAGGACATTTCTGGAGGTTTCAGTGCCTTTTCTGTACACCTCGGCAGGGATCGCTCTCTGCTCGTGTGTTTCGCTCTGAGCACTGTACTGCGATCTCATCATGGGATGCATTCGGAGCGCTTGCAGGGTGTGCAGCTGGTTCTCAGTGCCTTGTCTGAACTCATCCACTGTAGAGGAAACAGCACGACAAATGCAGACATTGATGTGCAATTGGCAGGTTATATGGAATTTTTTTCTAATTAAAAAACTATTTTATATTTCAATTGTTTCTCCATTAGAAGAGTTCCAATGTGAGATTAAACAACGGCAATTTGAACCTGTTGCTGAGGTTTCATGGATTTCTCTTGAAAAAAGACTAATATCACAAGTTGCTGAGATCCAAAACAGGAGATTATTGGGGTCTTTTTCTCAGGAGAACCATTGACCAATAAACTAAACAAGGTCAATTCAAAGACTCCTGCTGAAGTCTCCGTCAGTGAAATGCTTTTACTGAGAAAAAGAGACTTATCTCATGTTTTTCTTCTAGATTCTCAAAAATGTTTCAAACTGTGCTTAGATTCACCAAAATACCAAAGTTTGCAATCAAAGCCAGAGATCTCAATCTGAACTCAAACATTGTTCATCATATTCGTCCAAGTCCTAATGAACTATGCAATCCACTAATATATTTACATTTAGTCATTTAGCAGACGCTTTTATCCAAAGCGACTTATAATTGGGAGTACATAAAGCGTTTTATATAGCTCGTATATATATATATATAGTATGTAAATATATAGCTCCATAATCTTATTGTATGCCAATTGCATCAGTTAGTGTATTTTGCTTTTGAAAGGTTATGGAGATGCATAAAATGTATGATAAAGTTTAACTTTTTCTAACTTGATGGAGGCCTTTAGATGTTTGCAACAAGTTCAAACACCCTTGGAAGACTAACTAAGCTTAAGGTGTTTGTTGCAAGGTGTTAAGGTTCAAAATCTATAATGTGCATTGATATTTAAGAAAAAACTTTGCAGACATACATCCTGAAACTCTTCTGTTCATTTCATCATCTCCACGCTTGAGCATCCCAGTGTTCAGGTCCACAAGAAAGCGTCGGGAAGGTTCTGTTCCCTGCCTGCAGAACTCGGACGGAACCAGTAATTGCTTCTTGGGTTTCACATCAGCGTTCATGTGCTTCAGAACTGAGTTATCTCTGTGGTCATCTTGGACCATTTGTGGCCCAATTTGTTTTAATTTACCATTTGGGAACCGGTGCAGTGGTCTTGCATGGAGACCTGCAAAAACACATCATGAACATCAAACCCGCAGCTTATTTCTTCTACATTAAACATGCCAAATGTCCTTTCATATAATCTCAATAGCACACATGTACTTAACAAGCCATAAAAACTGATTTATGACTTGCTGCTGAACAGGTAATCACATATATCAGCAGATAAAATGTGTTAATGTGCCAAAGACGAAGCAGACGTGGTTCAAGGGGAAAGTTCAGAAGAACATTTGTTCCAAACCTTGAACTAAACAGTTTCAAAAAATGCCATACTACATCTATTGTTACTAAAATACAATTTAGGTCAATTTAAAGAAGCCATTATAATGTGACCCCCCCCCCCCCCCCATCCAAAAAAATAACAAACCCAAAGTTTTTCAATATGAATGCATTGATTTATTATAAAACTATTATTTTAGAAAAACAGATGATGTATTTTGTTTTTCCTTTTAACGTCACTGTATCAATTTTTATTATATGCTGGAATTGCTTTTAGAAAGCAGACAGATAATTCAAACATATTATTAGAATGACAGTAAATAAGATAAAATATGGAAATATATTCTGAAACTTCTGAAAGTGATTTCAAACCCATATTAAGTTATGATTTCAAAAGAGTGACAAAATTATTATTTCGGCCAAAACTGCTGATATTTTATAATGTAAGGACATGTTTTTTTAACATCACCTTACTAGTTGTATTATTTAAAATAGTTATATGCTAGAATTGTGTTAAAAATCAGCCAGAATATTAAAATAATTTGATTATAATGTGAGAAAGTTAGATTAATCTCACCAGCCACAGCCAACAGGAGCAGCACGACCCTGAACATCCTATGAACAAATATGATAAAACGTTAAATATGATCACTTCTGTTCTGAGTAAAATAGATCAATAGTTTCTTCAGCGCTGTGAGAAGCACTTATCCTGCCGGTTTGACTCACCTCACACAACAAGGATCTTATGCACTCTGGAGTCGCGCTTAATAACCCCGAGACTCAGATAATAACCTGGTTCAGAGGTTGATGTTCACCTTTAATCCTCTTTCTTTATCTTTTCATCGTCTTTGTCACTTAGACACTGATAAAGCATCTGCTCTCTGATCCTGATATTCTGACGCATGACCCAGTTCTGCTGATATTAGTGTCGGTACATTCATGACCTGCACCACTTTATTGCTCAGAGATGTTCTGATATAATTTACAAGAGGGAAAAAAGCATTGCTCAGAAGTTCCTCTAAATGGAGTATATTTCGATTGAATGTTTCTCGTACAGTTCCTCGGGAGACAGAGTCATTAGTTGGCATCCGGTAATGTTTAGAGCTTTAAATGAATGTGGATCAGATGAGAAATGTTTGAGTTCAGGTTGAGGTCTCCGACTTTGTTGGCAAATCTGAGTACAGTTTGAGACATTATTGAGGATGTTTTTTTCTAGTAGGAGACTTCAGCAAAATTTGCTCTCGTACACGGAGTGAGTAAAATAAATAAAGAAAGTAAAAATGGGTGTAGAGACAACTTCCACTCAGTACATTTCACAATAAAGTAGGTACATCCAAAAATGTTTTTTTATTTTTGTTCGAAATCTGTATGAGTTTATTTTTCTGATGGACACAAAAGAAGATACTTTGAAGAATGTTGGTAACCAAACAGATGCTGGTAGCCATTGACTTCCATAGTAGCATAATTTTGTGTAAAATTGTTAAGTAGAAAAACTGAAATATTGTTTTCTTGTAAAACACACTCCAGTAATCAGTTTTATTTACAACTTAGAAAAAGATTTTTTTACGGTTTAATTTATTTTATTTTATTTCTAGGACAACAAAATCAAGATGTGAAAGTGTGGATATTTATGGATTGTTTGTTAACGACCAATAATTATCATTCATTTCAAAGTCTTTTCCAGAAGTGCAAATTGTCTTCACAGTTCCTTGTATTGTTTTGAAGCAAGTCAAGTCTATTCTGAGACTTGAGAAAACATTTAATTGGCTTTCTAATAGATTCAGGCAGAGATAAAGAGATATTAAGCAACAAGGAAATGTGTAGAATATGTGAGTTCAGAAGTTACCTGTCATGGTGTTTTTTAGGGATGAAGAGTCCACCATCAAGTATCTTATATTCTGGTCTTTGTATATGGTTTTGAACACAAAGAATATGTAAATGAACAGAGTATATAATTGTTTGACACATTTTTTATGCATAATTTTTAGTTTAGTCAGTAAAAGTTGTCCTACATCTACAAATGTTTTAGAAGATAAAAGGAGGCATAACACACTGGTAAGACATGTTTGACGTGCAGGAACAGATGTTGATGGAGGATGAAAGTATGAGTTCTCAGTGATGTATTACATCGTGAGTCCTTGTGCATTTGTTTTGGAGTGTAGCGATGCACTGAAGTGTCACACACACACGCTTCCGCCCGCACAAGAAGACTAACACAGAGAGACAGACGTGCTTGAATGATGTGAACAACAGACTTTGACACGAGTTGTGATGTACTGAGAGAGAAAGAGCGCATGTTTGCCTTAGACACACACACACACACACACACACACACACACACACACACACACACACCACACACACACACACACACACCACACACACACGCACACTCACTGACACACACACACACACACTCACTGACACACACACACTCACTGACACAACACACGCACGCACGCACACACTCACACACACGCACACTCACACACACGCACACTCACTGACACACACACACTCACTGACACACACACACACACACACACACACACACACACACAACTCACTGACACACACACACACACACACACACACACACACACACACACACACACACAGACACACACACACACACACGCACAACAACACACACACACACCCACACACACCACACACACACACACACACACACACACGCACACGCACACTCACTGACACACACACACTCACTGACACACACACACACACACACACACACACACGCCACGCACGCACGCACTCACACACACGCACACTCACACACACGCACACTCACTGACACACACACACTCACTGACACACACACACACACACACACACACACACACACACACACACACACACACACACACGCACACTCACTGACACACACACACACACACGCACAGACACACACACACAACACACACACACACACACACGCACACTCACTGACACACACACACACACACACACACACACACACACACTCGCACGCACGCACACAGAGAGAGAGAGTTGGTTTTACTATCTCTTCAGTAATTGCTGCACTGCAAAACTCATTTTTTCATTACGTATCTTTGTCCTTTAAGTTGTAATCATACAAAATTGCCAAATAATTAGGGTGAATCTCACAAAGTATGTCATTAACATGCATTGGTCATATTTTAGCCCAGAATCAAAAGAAAGAAAATGAAGCCTATATTTGACGTATTTCCATAATAATTAAGAAACTTTGAAAAACAAAAATTATTTATTTATTATAAATTACAAAATTTTTCTTTAAGCAATCAATGTTGACTGTATTATATATATAAATATTAGATATACATACTTAAAAACATCTTCCGTATTTTAAATATTATTTTATATTAATATATACAATTATTTTTACAGTTTGATTTCTCATTTCTAGGATAAATAATCAAGGTATTAAAGTGATTCTGTGTGAATTTGTATGGATTGCCTTGGATTATTGTTAACGATTAATGATTATCATGTGCTTGAATGTCTTTTCCAGAAGTGAAAATTGTCTTCATAGTTTCTTGTATTGTTTTTAAGGACGAAAAGTCTATTCTGAGACTTGAGAAAATATTTAATCGGGTTTGTTTTCTAATATATATATATATACATACATATACAATACATATTGCATGTAGAAAACACTTGAGTAAACTGAACTGAACTGTCAGTGAGTGTGTGTGTGTGTGTGTGTGTGTGTCAGTGAGTGTGTATGTGTGTGTGTGTCTGTCTGTCAGTGAGTGTGTATGTGTGTGTGTGTGTGGTGTGTGTGTGTATGTGTGTGTGTGTCTGTCAGTGAGTGTGTATGTGTGTGTGGTGTGTGTGTGTGTGGTGTGTGTATGTGTGTGTGTGCCTGTCAGTGAGTGTGTATGTGTGTGTGTGTGTGTGTGGTGTGTGTGTCAGTGAGTGTGTATGTGTGGTGTGTGTGTGTGTGTGTGTCTGTCTGTCAGTGAGTGTATGTGTGTGTGTGTGTGTGTGTATGTGTGTGTTGTGTGTGTGTGTCTGTCAGTGAGTGTGTATGTGTGTGTGTGTGTGTGTGTGTGTGTGTGTATGTGTGTGTGTGCCTGTCAGTGAGTGTGTAGAGATTTGTAATACAGCGGATTCGGCCTCAGAGCATCCATCATTTCATGACAGATTGTGGCAGCGCATCTCAATAGACTTGTGTGACATTGTGCTGTTGTCTGTTTTCACCAGCAGAGGGAAGTCTTAGCATTCGGTTTCACATTAATAAATGAGTTGGGTTGCTTGTGATGACTGAAAGTGATCCATATTCACTCCACATATTAAATCATTCTTAAATGATGCCCCCAAAGTGGTTATGTTTTGGTTTATTTCTAAATGAATATTTATAGTAAAACTCACACAGCCTGAATGAGGCTCATTGAAAATATTTACTCCCTTTTGAAATAACAGCCTGAGGTGGCAAAGACGACACAAGTGTCCCAAAAGCGCCTAAACCCATCCAAACACACCAGACGCAACAGCTTGGCCCGGCCGGTGTACCAGCGAACCACCTCAGGCTGTTATTTCAGCACGGCTGACGATATCGAACAGCTTTCAGATGTTTTAATGGAGTTTCAATCAGATTGTCACTCAATATGACCTTAAACGTTTCTAATTAAAGAAAATATTCTGCATAGAATATTTACATTTAGTCATTTTGCAGACAGTACAGAAGACTATGTAATATTTAAGATTAAATTATCCAAAAACAAGTCAGCTCATGGCAATTTTGGACTTGGAAGAATATAATATGAGAAATGTTGTGATTTCTGCAAACTTTGGATGGATCAGATCAACACACTCTCCTGGTAGGTCATAACTATTTTATATTTTGGCCAGTAGGGGGCTAAAGGCCCATTCACAAAGAACAATAACTATTTTAGCGTCCAATCCAAGGGACAGTAAAGTTGTGCTTATCCTAAGTGCTTGCTGCCGTTTTGTTATCTGACAATTTAAATGTTTTGCACTGTTTAAAGCAGAATGGATTCTGATTGGCTGTCAATAAGTTTAATTATTCATTAGAAAAAACATTCTGAACGCTAACTATATCATTCCTCTGTGATTTTTGGAGCCCGGTTTAATGAAAATGCGTTTAAATAGTCGTGGTATTGTCGAGGTATTGATACACAAAAATGGACTTAGGCGTAGGCCTATAAATGATACAAATGTGTTGGCGTGCATACGTAGTTTTCGCATGCATATGATACCAAATTTGTTGGCGTAGGCCTACATATGATACAGTTCCGCGTTGGGTGATTTGCCCTAAAGTGGGACACTAGTGTAGTGTTTTTAGCTCCCCCATAAATACATGAATGCCAGTGAAACCATTTTCTATCCAAAGCTGTGTGGTGATCAAAATCACATGACCTCTCAAATGTCCAGTCATATCTGAGGGCGGAGCATCATCTGTCAGGAAGCACATTGTGTGAAGACCACCCAAAGGTCAGTGGCATGACAAACTTGATATTAAGGAGTATACATTAATTTTAAACCAAACAGTTTTGGTTTTCGCTTATGTTTGTCCATCACGATATAGTATAATTTTGTGTGTATGAACTATTTATTTGATCAAAGTGTCCCACTTTAGGAAATGTGGATTTGAAAAGTGGGACACTATGATTAGCGTAATGTGGGACAGTACTCTAGTCAGTCAAAAGTGTGTGGGACAAACACGGTTATAGACAGGGTTTTAGTGATATTATGCAATATCAAATCTAAAAGAGCTAAACGTTTTGTGTGAGGGGATAGAAGCCAATAAAGCCATTCCACTTTATCTTATGCATCTAATGATTCATTGAATGAAATGTATTTCAGATTACATGAACGGAGCCATAGAGGATGGTGGACACCTCAGCTGAGACTG
Source organism: Oxygymnocypris stewartii (assembly GCA_003573665.1). Taxonomy (NCBI): domain Eukaryota; kingdom Metazoa; phylum Chordata; class Actinopteri; order Cypriniformes; family Cyprinidae; genus Oxygymnocypris; species Oxygymnocypris stewartii. The sequence continues at coordinate 4,345 of QVTF01025315.1, read as the reverse complement.
GCCAGAGCATGAATGTCCCTAAATCAACTCTCCAGCGGGGATAAACGCCAAAGGCCACTTCACCATACGATAGGAAGAAACCACTGATTAACAGAGAGGATGAAGCAGAACTGGGGCATCTTTTTATGAAGTTGCAAGATGTTATATTTTGTCTTCAAAAAGGCCTAGGCTATGCCGTTGTTGTTGTATGTGTTTGCTGTTAAATAAATGAACTAGAGAAGAGTCAAGAAATTCTGACAGTTTTAAACTCTTTTCTATCTACATAACAACATAGGCCTGTGATAATAGTTGCTTAGTTTCTTTATAATAAATGCATCAACGCATCATATTGTATTATTTGTCTTATGATGTTTAATTATCCATGTTTCAACCATCCATAAGCAAGAGCATTTTACTATGTCACATGAATAAAGGTGATTTTGGCCTTTTGTCAGACTTTTCAGTGTCACATTAGGAAGATGTAGATTTTCTCAGACGACTTGCACTAAGTGTTTTGGCTACACATCGCAATATTTCACAAAATCTGAAATGCAAAAAATGTCCCACTTTAGGGCAATTCCCCTACATATGATACGCATCTACCCCACAACCCTAATCCCACCCATATACATGCCAAAGTCCATCTTTGCGTATCAATACCATGAGTTTTCATGTTTATTGGCGTACTATATACACACTTTCATGAGATCGGGTTGGATTTTCATTATAGTTGTGGTGTGGACTTATTATTTTAACATTTGAGACATTGTCATGATCTCTTCTGAAGCTTTAGAAGAGATTAGTTTTTTCTCTCAAGAAACATTATAACTATTTCAAGTTTTAGCGATTTTGTACAATCTTGTTCTGTTGGGTTCAGTCGGGGACATTCATGTGTATGTTTTGTCTTAAAATTGCATGTTTACAGTCAAATCACACTTTGCAAATTCATACGATATCACCGTCTTGTAAAATAGTTATGTTCATTCATGGATCAAGACTGTTCTTGTTTTCTTTTGGCAGTTTGAGACATTTTCGAGATTTAGAGGAGACACATGTGAGTCGTTTTCTCTCCAGAAATTATTCCTAAATATTTTACTCTTTGGTCAATTGGTGGCTAATTTCTTTGGATTTGTTTTTTTTGTACATTTACACTGTTTACGTACGAATCACACAGTTCATGAAACACAGTCTTCTCAGAAGAGGGGTTGGTTCAGACCGTTTTAATTAATTATTTAGGCCTAATGCAGATTGAGACATTGACTCTTCTGAAGCTTTAAGATGCAATTTATTTTCTCAAGAAACAAAACAAATGGTAATTTTGTTCATTTTCATACAAGAATCTGCTCATGCCCCACTGAAGTTCAGTGGTGGATCGTCATGCTAATGTTTTTACATCACATGTTTCCAATCAAATCACACTGTACGAAATTATACTATACCACCTTGTAAAATAGTCCTACGTTTTCCGTGAAATCAAGTCGGTTCAGAAGTTTAGTTTGAGACATTAAGATCTCTTCTGGAGATTTAGAGGAGACCCAACTCTTTTTCTTTTGTACATTTTGGTGAATTAGTGACTCATTTGTATGTTGATCTCATTCGTATGTTTTCATATTATCTGTTTGCGCACCCTGGTTTGTTTTTTTCAATCGAAAACGTCACATCTTAATTAGTTTTCTAATGAGATTGGGTTGGTTACAACTTTTTTGAGTCTTTTTTCAAATATCCACTTTGAGTCACAGTGTAAGACATTGTCAAAATATCTTCAGAAGCTTTAGAGAAGATGCATGTGAATATTATCCTCTCAATAAACAACTGCTTTTAATACAATTGTATTGTTTTCTAGGAGAAACACAATTTTTTCCCACCTAGCCTATTATTATGCACATTTCCGGATGTCGGAATAAATTCCTCAGTGCACATTAAAAAAGTCATGTGACTTTTTTAATGTGTGTGTGTGTGTGCGTGTGTGTCAGTGTGTGTGTGTGTGTGTGTGTGTGTGTGAGTGTGTGTGTGTGTGTGTGTGTGCGTGTGTGTCAGTGTGTGTGTGTGTGTGGGTGTGTCAGTGAGTGTGTGTGTGTGTGTGTCAGTGTGTGTGTGTGTGCGTGTGCGTGTGTGTGTGTGTGTGTGTGTGTGTGTCTAAGGTGCGTCAGTCGTGTGTCTGTTGTTCACATCATTCAAGCACGTGTCTCTCTGTGTTAGTGTGGCAGCGTGTGTGTGTGACTTTCATGCGCACTGGATCAGCACAACAGCAGACCGTTCTTGTAGTACAGGTTTTGGTCATTCTGAAAGGCCTTAGCCGAAATCTGTCGTCAAAGTGATTCGGTGTAATTACGTCCAAGACTCTTACACGACTGTGCTCCCAAACAGCAGGCATCCCCCTTAAAAGCAAGATAACATGACCACGTTTTATTTCGGGTGCAAGTCATTTATTATATGACACAGACCCACTGTGGCTTCTCCTACTGCAGAAAATTAGCTTTTTCTAAGTGTTATTTGTCTGCAGTTTATCAGGAAGTGACGACTTTGTTATTTCGGCTCACTGGATGGAAACATTTCAGCTTGCTGGATGGGAATTAGTAAATGTTTTATGCTATATTCCAATGTTGTGCACGAATTCTCAGCTTTGGATGGAAACATAGCTTTGGCACATGATATCTAAAACCGTGGTACTTTTTGAAAGGGGCCAATTTATTAACATGGAAAGTACAAGGCATGTAAGGGTAAATCGGTTTTCTCAATCTATTCTCAGTCGTGGAATGAGATAACAGACATTTGACCTTCCTTACACTCTCCCAACATTCCCCACAAGACGCACACAAACGCTGGCCTACAGTTCATTCAGTCATTTCTATTATCTCTATGCAGTGCCGGTCGGGTCGCTTCAGTCTGCGAGGTGACGGCTTCAGGGAAAACGAGAGAGAGGTTTCCCATCTAGCGGGAATTCGGTCGACTCTCTCCAAATTGAACCTGCAAGGCCTCGGTTCAGATTGTATCCCGAGTCGTGATGATAAAGGTCAAAGGTTTTGAAAGCGGCCCGCTGTGAGACAGCAGGTCCTCAAAACACAGATGGATGAATCGAGGATCGGCTCGTTGGCATCGGCGTGAGCAGGGATGTTTCCCGCCTCGGGGAAATGGAGGAAGCGTCTGCGCGTGTTGGAAATGCACTTCTGTTACTTGGGTAACGATTTTTCATAATCTTTAGAAAAAGAAAATAGAAATGCAGTTTCTAAAACAAGTTTCCTTTTCCACTGACATCTTTAGTTCCTCTCCAACCGCCTTCCTACAGACAATTTAAATCATTGATAAAAAAATAATCCTGACCCATATTTTTTCATTTAATATCCTTTTTTTTTTTAAAGGTTCATATTTTAGTTTTGGGAGTCCCCAACAACAGGTTAACATGCATTCAAGATCAACAAACACTTTCATTTTCTTATAATATGCATTTATTTTTACCTTGTTTGCTCAAAGACTCCCAAATGATTCATTCAACGATTCATTTTTCCAAACCCCTCTGTTGCGTGACGCTAATCTGCAGTGATTGGTCGATTGCATTTAAAGCAGTGTTTGTGAGCTTTTAATGCTCCAAAAGCGGCAGCTCGTGGTAAAGAATCAATTCACACCGACAAGTGACCGGCAATATGCTAATGTTTCAACATGAAACGGCTTGCGAATCGTTTTAAAAACTCTTTCTTTTGAGAGACAATAACTTTATACACGGTGCACTTTCGGATTTAAAACTTAGCAGGATGCTTTCATTCACTTAGAGCTGTTTCACACACTGCATAAACAGATCATTTTCAAATATCCATAATAGGGGCACTTTGATGTAAACCTATCTTTAGATGCAGTTACTGAAACCCCCTTCTGGGGAAAGTTGTGGCCTAATGGTTAAATAGTTGTACTCGTAAGCCAAAGGTTGTGAGTTCGAGTCTCGGGCAGGCAGGAATTGTATGTCCAGCGCTCTTTCCACCCTCAATACCACGACTGAGGTGTCCTTGAGCAAGGCACCGATGCTTTCATGGGCAAACCAACCACACCCGAAAATATGAGTGGTGTTTGCATGTGCAAAACTCAATCCCACCATGCAACAGAGTTTTTGGGGGGTTGGGAAGGGGACGGGGGGGGGGGGGGGGGAGGAGAGGAAGGAGGTAGTCGAAGATTAGGCAGGGGAAAGGAGGCCAGAAAGGCGAAAGACAGCAGGAGAAGAGCGGGAGAACAGGAGCAACGACGGGCGGAGGGACAGGCGAAACACGCGCAGGGGCGAGCGGCCGGCACAGGGAGCGCAGGGGGGGGCGACGCGAGAGGACAGAACAAAACACACACAACACACACCACACACACCACACACACACACACACACACC
>QVTF01025314.1:0-43092 GCA_003573665.1 Oxygymnocypris stewartii | reverse complement strand
AACAAATATGAGATTACATGGTCATCAGATGGAGACACTTGCTTTAAGGAGTTTTATTTCAACAAAGAAATGTTAGCAGAAAGTTGATACTGACTGCAGATGAAGGTAATTAAACATGTTTTCCTCTAGGGGTCACAGCAAAGTGTAGATAAATGAAGTCTGTTAAATGATGCAAGACCGATGCTGTTTGAAATCGTTCAGCACATCAGATTAACATAAGCTTTCATGGACAAATACACTTTTGAATAAATAAGCTTTCCAGTGATTTATGAGACAATATGTGGCCGAGATACAACTATTTGAAAATCACCTTTTGTCCAAATGAAGTCCTTGACAATGTATATTAACCCAAAAATAATTTAGATATATTTATGGTAGAAAATGTACAAAAAAATCTTCATGTAACATGATCTTTACTTGATATCCTAATGATTTTTGGCATAAAAGAAACATTGATGTGTTGGGTCAAATGTGTTGTTGGCTATTGCTACAGATATACCGGTGTACTTATGACTGCTTTTGCTCTCCAGGGTCACATACAATCACAAGTCTTCTGACCTGTCACATACTCAGATGTTCATCTGATGTTTACAAGACCAATCATAGTTCATGTTTGGAACGGGATGCTTATACTGCACAGTATATGTTGGCTATGGTTTATTAAATAGCGTGTACAACAGTGCTGTATGTAGTATACAGTGATAATGTTTCAAACATAATTGTTACCATATACTCAACATATTTATTGATTGAGCAGTGTCTCATCTCAGAAATGCTATTTACTTATTTTTTTATTGTATTTATTTATTTATCAATAATTTTTTTCATTCCATTTGTAATCCAATTTTGGGAGAAAATGTATTTTGTTAGTCTAGTTATAATCAAGAGTAGTAATGCCAAAAGTAAGAATGGCTGATAACGTTTCCACTTATGTCACTTTAAAAAGGGAAGAACAAGTAAAGTGCATTGCATTTCAGCTCAGGAAATATAATATATCAGCTTTGTCTCCACACACACCACACACACACACACACACGCGCGCGCGCACACACACACACACACACACACATATTAGTGCTTTCAAACATTTAATTGCATCCAGAATAAACGTTTTTGTTATCATAATACAGTATATATTTAAGAAAAAATATGTTATGTTTATATATTAAATATATTTATATATAATATTAAATATGATAATATGAATATATAAATGTATTTACATGTACATATTTTCAAAATATATACTGAATGTGTGTGTATTTATATTATATACATAATAAATAAACAAAGTAAGCATACATGTTATGCAAACAAAAACGTTTTTTTTGATGCAATTAATCGTGATTAATCATTTTACAGCACTAATATATATATATATATATATATAATATACACACACGCACATTTATTGCCAGGGTGATATAGTGCACATTTTGACAAATGTGTTCGGTCATGTATCTAAAAAAAGATTTAAACTGAGCTTGAAATAGTATTATTAACATGCTACTCTTTCTGCTATATTTAGATGTAGCTGAAATAATAACAGGACTATGCTTCTATGCTATTCTGAATTCAGCCAGCCTGAAAGCCTGTCATATAAAGGGCTCAGCTTCTAAATGGCATATAATTACAGCTGGTGCTGCCCTCTAGTGGTGTGAGACTCTCTATAAATGACAGGCTCAGAGCTCATTTAGCATATTTCATAATGAGCAGCTGTTGCCTGTCTCTGTCTGCGGGGAGTCGAGGGGTCACGGATACCTGCTTCCTGTGGTCCCCAGCAGATGGCCCTTGCTTTCTGGCACCGGAGTCACAGACGCCACCGGTCCCATTTAGGTCCCCTGGGCCAAATTAGAGGCCATTAATGGAGTTACTCAGAACAGCATAATAGGGTTGATAGGCAGCTTCAACTGATCTGAGACCTGTCCTTTCACAGCTTCCTCTCGTGTCAGAGCGTTTAGCACAGCATGTCGTAAAATTCTGTGAAAGACTAACACAACACGCCAACAGATAAACACGCTTTATGCTCGTGAGGGTATCAGTGGTGTGTTTTTTGGATAAAGTGTGAAAGAATCCATTGCAACTTCTTAAAACAGTGAATTTAGGCTGTATTTCCTTTAAGAATTGTGTGTTTCCCCCTTACTTAGTATATGGTGTTTTGGTGTAAATGAGGGGGAAAAAAACACAGAACTGAGTAGAATTGTCTTTCTTTACAAAAATTATCTAATATATATATATATATGTACAGGTGCATCTTAATAAATTAGAATGTCATGGAAAAGTTCATTTATTTCAGTAATTCAACTCAAATTGTGAAACTCATGTATTAAATAAATTCAATGCTCACAGACTGAAGTAGTTTAAGTCTTTGGTTCTTTTAATTGTGATGATTTTGGCTCACAATTAACACAAACCCACCAATTCACAATCTCAACAAATTAGAATACTTCATAAGAAAAAAAACAAAAAACAAATGTGAATTGTTGGCCTTCTGGAAAGTATGTTCATTTACTGTATATGTACTCAATACTTGGTAGACGCTCCTTTTGCTTTAATTACTGTCTCAATGCGGCGTGGCATGGAGGTGATCAGTTTGTGGCACTGCTGAGGTGGTATGGAAGCCCAGGTTTCTTTGACCGTGACCTTCAGCTCATCTGCATTTTTTGGTCTCTTGTTTCTCATTTTCCTCTTGACAATACTCATATATTCTCTATGTTCAGGTCTGGTGATTTTGCTGGCTAGTCAAGCACACCAACACCATGCTCATTTAAGGGGATGCCTAGTAGTGACAGGGTAAAGTCGTCAGACACAAAAACAAAAAAAAAGATTTTTTTTTTCATGTCATATATCCACGGAAAGCTGAGATTCTTGTGATTTCAACTATGTAAACCATTTTAAGATACAATAAACACAGCATGTACAATCAGTGTCTTGATCAGACCACTTTTTTTTGACATAATGCAGACATGCATGATAGTACAGACATACATAGGAATACACAGTAGGGATGCATATAACACCAATATAAGAAAAAAAAAAAGATTAACTAATGTACCTGTACAGAAATAGAAATATAGGAAAAAAAAATATTTAGATTATAAATTATAGATATATATGTAATTTAAAAGTGTACCATTTTGGATTCTATAAATAAATGTCACTATAATGTGTTTATGCTTTCAGTTAACTATGTGTAATTATTGACAGTGAATCTGGATGAGAAATTGAATAGCTCTAAGTGTAAACCTTTCACTAGAGCCCAAAATGATGACTGTGCATTAAGCATTAAAGAATTACAGCATTGTATGTGTCGTTGGTTACAAAGGGGTAAACTTGGAGTCTCCCAAGTGTAATTTTTTTGGAAGCGTCTAGACATAAAATTAGATAAACATGTGTAAAACACTAATTTTCTGATATATTGTTTATCAAAGGAGAAATTTGTCTTGGTAAGGCATCATTCTGTGATTCCCAATGTATTTTCCAGTTCATACCTCCCAGCTATAGTCATCTGCAGGCTTCTATTTACACAAAAAATGCAGGCGGATTTTTTTTTTTTTTTTTTTTTGTATTCAAAGTGCTATTACTCAATATCAGTAAGACTTACAGTGATTCTGACTGTTGAGAAACAAACCTCAGAGTGTCACCTTTCAAATGAGACCAACATCATCCAATCATCCAATGCATCACATCCAAATGGCCCAATACATCATCCAATGCATATCATCCAAATGGCCCAAGAACAGCATGCAATTTACTTTGGGTATGCCTTTTTTAGGCGTTTTAGGCAAATTTTTTCAGGAATCGTAAAGGGTGGCAGTGTGGGCAAATACACAAGTTTCACAATTTGAGTTGAATTACTGAAATAAATGAACTTTTCCACGACATTCTAACTTATTGAGATAAACCTGTGTATTAGTGCTGTCAAATGATTAATCACGATTAATCTCATCCAAAATATAAGTTTTGTTTACATAATATATGTGTGAGTTCTCTGTCTATTTATTATGTATATATACATACACACATGTATATAGTTTTAGAAAAATAGCTTATGCTTATATATAAAATATATTAATTACAGACATGTAAATATTTTCACAATATATACTGTATGTGTGTGTATTCATTATATAATAAATAGACACAGAACACACCCATATATTATGTAAACAAAAACTTTTGTATGCGATTAATCACGATTAATCATTTGACAGTACTCAATATATATATATATATATATATAGAGAGAGAGAGAGAGTGTGTATATCTATCTATATATATCTATATATATATATATATAAATTCATTTTCCAAGCATATTTAACATGGATAAGCATAATTTCTTTATAATATAAATAATATTTTCATATTCTTTTTTAATTTGATCTGATACAACCCTTGTATTATCCAAGTATAAAGAAATATTTTTTTAAGTGATGACATGTAATGTATCTTATAAAATAAAAATAATAATTATATTATCTCGTGAAATCCCTTGTTCAAAATATCAATGTCCATAATTAAAATAAATTAATCTCATTTATTTTTACATCTATAAAAGAAGCATTTGTAAAGATAACTAGTGATGCATCCAATTTTAATATAAATAATAATTTAATAAATAAGTTTCCAATGTTTTCTGATAAAACCCTTGAACTACAGTATAAAAAATTCAGTATGTCCAGATGAAGCATAATTAACATAAATAATTAACGTAATTAACATAAATGTATTTGATTCCATAATGATAACAATACATTATTTTTTAAATATATATTTTATAATACGTTTGCCTATGTTGTCATATGATCAGATAAAAAGTACTAATATTGTGAAACAAGTCTGTAAAGTTGGCAGCAGTTAAACACAGCTCAACAGCTTCTTAATTGGCATGGGCTGGAGGGGAAATTAATTGAACTAATAGGCGGAGTCAAAATTGAACCTGACCTTTCCAGCCAATCAGCATTAAGAGAGAGATAGATAAATAGTTGCATCCTTTGAAAACACACAGGACTGCATTGAGAGACCAACAATGGGAGGAAGTTCAGTGGTTATTGATATTGTTTTTATAGTTTCATGTGGACTATTGTGTCGTGCTGAACCATTGAATCAAGCAGAACCATCTGTAGAACAGGGCTTTAGTCAAAATGCCGTCTCCAGACATCCAACGCCAGTGCCAGGGCCTGCACAGTTCGATCAAAGTGGGGGTAGCATCCAACATGTTTCAAAACTTCATTGAATCTAGGAGACCTGCCCCAGCAATGATGGGACGTCCATCACAAGAGTTTGTCCAGATACCAATGCAAGGACACTCCCAGAGAACCAACTATGCATCCGTGCCTCTTCAACCTAGCAGGCCTTTGAAAAGCCAAAGACCTTTGGACCAATACAACCACAACAAACATTTGAGACTTTCTCACAAACCCAACAAGGATTCCAGAAGCCCATTCCTGGTCCTGACCTGTATCCCGATGTGAAGGATGAGGTGGTTATGGAGCCAGAGTTTGAACCCAAGGTGCCAGTGCCAGCAAACACTGTCGAGGTTCAATGTGGAGAGGTCTCTGTCAAAGTGCAGGTGAAGCAAGATTTCTTGGGGAACAATCAGTTCATCAACCCCTCTGATCTGACACTGGGGGGTTGTCCATCTGTTGGATTTGATGACCATGGCAGGATTGTTGTCTTTGAGTCAGCGTTACAAGGGTGTGGGAGCACATTAACGGTACTGTATGTCCTGATAAGTGTGGTTTCTCCAGCTGTTAAGATTTGTCTAAAATGATACAAAAATCCTTTCCTAAGATGTCTTTGGTGTTCTTTGTGGTCACCTGAATTAGAAGTGTGGCTGACCAGGGGAACCATAAACATGTGCACATGATTTAATCTTTTACAAGTCTTATCTCTCGAGTGATATTTAAAAAAAATATATATTGTTAAATTATTTGTTTTATTTAGTATAGTTTATAGATTGTTTTTGCACCTTTTATTTGTAATTTCTTTCTTGTCTTTGTTTTTTTTGTGTATTAATATCTATGTACCACTGTTTCTTTTCAGATGACTGCAGATTCTCTTGTTTATTCCTTCGTTTTGGTGTATTCCCCTTCCCCTGTTCCTAACACACCTATCGTGAAAACTAATGAAGCTATGGTTGCACTTGATTGCATCTACCCAAGGTAAACCTCTTTCAATCTAACGTGGTAGCATAACCAAACTTTAGTTTATACTTGGAAATTGAAAACAAAATAAATTTGATTTGCAAATTTAGCCTTTGTCAAGAATAAAATGATTATTTCAGGAATTCTAAAACTAACTTTTTCTTAAATTGTTTTTGAATATTTATTCTACATGAGCGTATTATGTAACATCTGCCATTTTGCATCTTAAGTAAAGCATTCTAAGAATATTCTTGACATTACCATGGCACTAAAGGTTGTCATACTTTGCTTCTCCACATGCTGTGCATGGTTTCTTGTAACTGTCAGGAAACACAATGTGAGTAGTAATGCGTTGCGTCCCACCTGGATTGCCTATGTTGCAGCAAAAGCTGGTGAAGAACAGCTACACTTCTCCCTCAAACTCATGACTGGTACGGCGTCTTCTAGCATTATTTAGTTTACATTCTTAATCTGACGATCTTAACCTGTCCTACAGATGACTGGAGGTATGAGCGCCCGTCTAACACTTACTTTCTGGGAGATTTCCTAAACCTGGAAGCCTCAGTGACGCGTGTGAATCACGTTCCTCTGCGGGTGTTCGTGGAAAGCTGCGCAGCTACTTTGGGCCCCAGCGGGGAAGCCGCCGCCATGTACACGTTCATCGAGAACAGCGGGTGAGCGACTCTACCAGACAGACCTTTTGAGTGCTTTATTATTGTGCCATTGTTGGTTAATGCTCTTAACTAAAATCTTTAGATGCATGATGGATGCCAAGCTGACAAATTCAAGGTCCAGGTTCATATCCAGGATACAGGATGACAAGTTACAATTTCAGATTGAGGCGTTCAGATTTGAGCAAGACTCCCAAGGAATGGTGAGTCCATTAAGCTCTCGGTGTATTTCAATCGAAGAACAAACTGGTGTGGTTTCTAACAAAATTTAGTTTTTCACCTCAGCTGTGGATATTTTCTCCATTTCTTCTCATTCTGTCAAGATCAGATGCGTCTAAAAGCATGAACACACTGGACAGCTGCATTATTAAAAACTGAAGTTGTAATTCTAATTTAAAAGCAATGCTGACAATGTATATTATCATATAAAGTCATTTAGAGATGAACATGACATTTATTAGCGTGCTGGAGCAAACGTATCCACATAGCTGTAGTCAGATGCGTTCTTAATTTTCTGGTTTCTCACCGCTGTAATTTTGTTTATTAAAAGCTCAAGGTATTCATCTAAACGCGATGTTAACGCTAATAAAATAATGCTGTTCAGGTATTTCGAATTTATAACCCCTAAGTGAAAAACGAAAAAGAACTTTGCAGTGAATATATCTGGGCTTTTTTATACAGTTTGCTCCATTATACTTGATCTAGATCAGACATCTGTTAATCTAAGTTTTTCTGCCCAGATCTACATCACTTGTCATTTGAAGGCTACTACCACTTCCAGTCCCACTGATACGAACAAGGCCTGCTCATATGTTAAAGAAACAAACAGGTATGGGTAATGCTGGAAGCACGTTTAGCGGTCTCCGTTCAACAGGTAATGTTTGTGTTGTGTAACAGCTGGACTGCTGTAAACGGAGACGATCAGGTGTGTGGCTGTTGTGAGACTAGCTGCACCATGAGGAAGGGCAGAAGTCTGGATGCTGATGGTAATGATCCACTTTTACATGCATCTGAATTTCTTTGGAGGGGTATAAACTACTGCTGTGCAGCTTGATAATGTTATTTTGATCTTTTTCTTAGTTTCCACATCGGAAGATGAGGCTTCTATTGGGCCGATTTTTGTCCATCAACGGCTGTCAGTGGAGGATGAGCCTCTACTGCAAATGTACCAGTCTTCTCAGGCGTTGTCAAAAGATGCAGGTGACCATTTTGATATCAGAATCTTACAGAGGCTAAACTTTTGAACTGTAGTGTGTTGACTTTTAAATGCTTAAAAAAAAAAAACAAGTGCATCTCAATCTTTAAGATGGCATTTCAGGTTAAAAGAAGTTCAACTTTTAGATATAAAGAACAGCATTTCTTTTGAAAATGAAAATCATTTGTTGTAGTGTTAATGTCTTTATGGTCAGTTTTGGTCAATTTAATGCATCTGTGCTGAATAAAAGCATTCATTTCTGAAATCTTTTATGATAATGCATTTTACTTAAAAATAAGGTGAGTCTTGGGCCCTTTGTAATTGTCAGACTTCCTGGAACACATTATATTGAACTATTGCAGTATTAAATGTTTATTGATTTATTTACAGCTGTAAAACACTTTGAGACCGCTCAGAAAAGTGATGTTCTGGCCACCTAAAGAGTAATTTAAGAATCCAAATATGTTTTGGGGCCAATGTAAATACAAAGATGTAGGTCTCAAGCATCCATGTCGTAGGCCTTACTTCTCACCTTCCTTTTTTCTAGAGTTTTCCATTGAGTTGGTGCTCATAGCTGGTTTGGTGGTTGCAGTTGGACTATTGTGCGTCATAATCCTTGGAACGTTGTTTTACCAAAGGCGGCAGAAACGGCTTGCGTTGACTTGTGAAGGATAATAAAAGCCGTTTTATCTAAATGGGTGTGTTTGCTGCTTTGGTCCGGTGTTGCCTGCAGTTAGTTGGTTAAAGCCCATTAGCTTGTTTCTGTTCAGGGGATCCCATTTGTAGTAAGTGACCCTTACTTCTGCAGCACGGTTTACCAGTTTGGAGCACAGCAACCATTTTCTGTTCATGGTTTTTCAGTGCTCTTTTCAGTATAAGTGACAAATACACTTGTGTGTGTGTGTTTGTATGCTTTTAGAGGGAAAACCAGTTCAATTCAAATGAATAGTTCTTCTAGCTGATAAGATTGTTCATCCACTTTTTATTAAGAAAATGAAATAAAACTGAGTTTGCTACTGTTGAAGAGTTAGGCGTCACTGAGATATATTTTTTTCTTCTAAATAGCTGTATCTAAAATATCTGGGAGCACAACGGCATGTTTATTGAGCAGCAAATCAGCATATTTGATTTCTGAAGCATCATGTGACACCGAAGAGTAAAGATGTTACATTCAGCTCTAATCACATTATTCGAATAGAAAATACCTATTTTAAACTGGAATAGTTGAGCATAAGTGACTTTTATTTATCTTAATCCCACATGTAACCTAAATTGGTCATCTTTACCTTGTTTGACCTCTGAATAAAAGATTTGAGATTTCTTCTAAAATGTAGATTTATGTTCCAAGCTTTATTATTTTTCTCTTTAGAGAACATGGAGCAGTGAGACCCGTGCATACAAATCCAATGTGATATTTTGGTGACTGAGTTTTATGGTCCATGTCTTGCATCTTAAACTGACTGCATCCGGACACAGGGCTCATGGGAACAGGAAGACAAATAGACGTAATTAAAATGGCCATTAAAAGCAATAGAAAGCTTTATTAATATGAAGTGGGGTATAGAAGTATAATGATGTTTGGTGTAGTGTTATTTTTGTGTTTTACAAACACATCCATTGACTCTCAGTGACCCAGTAATGAATAATAAACCACATGTTTTATGGTGCTGCAGTTTGCTGTCCTCCAAAATACCCAGAACGAGATGCTGGCAATGCTCATGTGGAAATTATTATAATTCAGGGCAGTTATGATAAATTACTAAATGTTGTTGTGAAATAAAATGTGTCAGTCAAATCAATGTTTGTGTGCAGCAAAAATATTTTAAAAGGAATCAAAATTACAATAAAGTAACACATTAAGTAGCCATAAAGGCAAGCAAATCTAACTTTTTTTTGTTCTCGTGTGTTTTACATAGACTACGGTGGCCGAGAGAGATCAACACATTGCAAATAGAAAAAAAGACCTGTAAATTAAAAAAACTACTTCATCTATTTGAAAACACACGCGCTGCTAATACTCACAACACAACCAAAGAAATAAGTATTTATTTGGTTGTGTTGTGGGCGTTTGCAGCACGTGCTGTCGTGCACCTGCTGGATTTGCTGGTGCTTTTTCAGGCAGACATATTAACATTATGGATTGATGCACAGCTGTACAATAAAATGCAATAAAAAAGGTTATAAAAGAGTAAACGTGCCTGCAAAAATATATATACGTAAAAAAATAATGTAAAAAGTTTAACCATCTTTAGAATAAGATCAATTTAACGGAGTCCAATCTTCTTCACATATTACCTTTAAGATAATGTATTTTGATACTATCTGTACATTACATTTTTGTAGTCACTATATATAAAATGTATTTGTTAATGAAAAACTGTGTATATAAATCTTTTTTTTAAGCCATTATTTTTCATATTTTTTTCTTGAATGTGGATTTTTCTTTCATTGGCCGGTTTTTATAAGTATAACAACTTCATTGTTTTTTTTCTAACAGCCTTTTTGTTTCATTATATGAATATTATTAATTTAGAATTTGTTTAAATGTGTTAATGCATAAACAAGCACAATTTTGACACTTATTATTAATTCATATTTCAGTTTTTTTGCCAATTTGTAAATGATGTCATTCTAGATTTACACGGTGTAATTTCCTTTCTGCATTGTTTATGAGAAGCCCACTGTCTTCTAATAAAGCGCTTCAGTTACTGTAGTCTCTCTGTAAATGACCCTGTTCCTCTAGTATTTGAATGAGGAAGACCAACCCAGATAAAGATGACAAAGGCCTGCTGTCATGAAACGAGACGAACCCTGTCAGAGCTCATAATTAACTGCTTTAATGAAGACCACCGTCAACAATGAAATGTTCATAATGGAGGAGGAGATTTAATTACCTTTCTTTTGCAGCCCTAGTTCCAGACACTCAGGAAACAATTCAATTCCTGTTAGTCTGTGTAATGGCCCAGAGTCTGGGCTTCACTGACCTCCTCCATTAATAACTCATACATGTCTTCAGATCACAGACTTCACTTCAGGGTTTTCAGGAAATGGTGAGCCAATTGTCTTGGTAAAATGAAGGGACACAGAGGTCCTTTCAGCAGCTGATGACTTATTACCAGTCAGTCAGGCACTTTTCCATTTCGAAGTGTTCATATTTATACCATTTAACTTGTGATGCTTGTTGTCTACTACATGGACAAATCTTTAGAAGACATTTTAGCTTGGATGATGACCTTTGACTCTTATATTTGACCCTATCAATCTATTTGAGTTTGACCCTATCATTCTAGTTTTATTTATATTAAAGCATACATTCAAACTGACAAATGTCTTTACCTTGCACCTCTGGAATATTTACCATTCTTCTGCTGCAAAGTGTACCCTACAAATGTGTACCCTACATGTTCCAGTGCTGAATTAACAGGAACAAGAAGCACGCACGCACGCACGCACGCACGCGCACACACACACACACACACACACTATAATTCCCCACAGCTTTCAAAAATGCTCCGTGTGAGCATATCTTGTTTTTCTTTACTCTAGTAAGAACACACAATCCTAGTCTCACATGTCCCTCATGTCTTGGTTGTGATTTTTTGAAACAAAAATTTTGAAGCTTTTTTTATTACTTCGTTTTTTTTTTCTATGAACCTGTGTAGTTTAACTAGAAACACAGGAATCCAGGAATATCTGGATGACAATGCAACGCGACAACTTGACCTTCCATTTCCAGGATTAATGAACCTATAAGTAATGTTAGTAATTATGTTTACTCATTATTTGATTAGACAGACATATAAATGCATTTTATTTATACTGCTGCACATACTACCAAAAATATATGATAGTAGTGTGTAGTAGAGGGATTTTCAACCCTGCTCCTGGAGAGCTACCGTCCTGCAGATTTCAGTTCCGACCCTGCTTCAACAGTTTGATTGGGGTTGGATCTGAAATCTGTAAATCTGTGGGACGGTATCTCTCCAGGAGCAGGGTTGGAGACCCCTGATGTGGTGTAAGTGGCATGTACTGCATTCGTTCAGTAAGTAAGACAAACATAGCCTGTATAATGCTGCTCTCTGCTGGTACATTTCCAGTTTGGAGCATAAATAAATAAATAAAGTGTAAGTTAAACGATAAAATCTAAGAAAAAACAGTAAGATAACATGAATCATTAATTTTGTATGATGTCTAAGTGTTATATGTTTAACCTTTCTATTGCTCTTATAAGCTTTTGTGATGTCTGTCTGTCCCTCTTTTCTTTTTCTCCTAATGTCGTTGTGTTTTTTTTGCAATAATAATACAATAAAATATTTGAAAATTAAATTAGTTTATTCCTTCAGGTGGCGCTGAAAGCCTAATCTTCCATTGAGTCCAATTCAAATCTTAGGACGTGTTTTATTTTTAATTTACCGTATACATTTACGTATAAAAAATTATAATCGTTCAAGACAATTAATCCTAAATAACATTTGGTATTGTACATACAGTGTAAATCCACGCAGGGGCGGAGCTACGGCAGGGGGTGGACCTAGCCACCACTGATCTAAGCTTGACCACCTCTTTGGTCACCCTTCTCAAAACTGCGGTTTATGTCCCCTTTTTCTTGTCAAGAAATGCCTAAGACTAAGACGTCTTCATGTACACGAGTCGAATGAGCGCGGAAAAGGTACACCAGCCAAATGAGCTTCAGTAGAACAACTAGATGCTGTTAGACTGTGTGTCAGTAAAACAAACTTTCCTCTCCTGTCAGTCGTCACTGTGCTCACCGCGCATGCTCCGATCGCGTCATCATTAATAATCGCACAAGAAACTATGAGTATACGACGCAGATCTGTCGTCAATTAAGTCATTACATTACCAAAAAGATTAAAGCTGCAAACTGTGCATTCATGTATATATGCATTACAGTTCAGAACGTCTCTCAATGCATACTAAAATATAGTAGACTATATCGTGCAATTCCAGATCACAATAAGGCGCAAGCTGATATTTATTTGAATTTATAATTTAATGCACAAGTAAACGTGAGAACAGTGCACTTATTCTAGAAAACGTGCGCTATTTTTTTTTAAATAGGCCATTTTAAAAGTACAAACGAAAATGAAACCATTTAAATGCAAACCTTTACAATCTGGCATTTATGTGCTGTTGTCTTCCGGCCTTTTTTCACATTCTTATCATAACTGCATGTCTTATCCATTAGTATGTAATGTTAGAGAACAAGTTTTGGGGGGTTTTGAGAACCAGAACCAAACTAACAGAGCAATAAAGCTACAGTGAGCCCCTTTATTAAAATACCCGGAGGTGAGGAATAATACAAAAATTATCATATTCACTCAGTATTACTTTATATAATAATTCACAAATATCTAAATTACAATTATGTAGAAATTCAATGTATTCAACTGTGTTTTAGGCTCTAAAATAGTCTAGTATTTTATAGACAACCGCATTTTTATATTGAATTAATGAAGATTTCTGTGCCACCCCAGGCTTGTTGCTGGCCCCTCCCTGGACACCCCTATGAAAACATCCTGGCTCCGCCACCGAATCCACTGCAGCCGCAATGAAGAAACTGATTTCTTTTTTACGATCATTCATTCATTAATCATAACGAACTGTGATTGGACCATTCTTATTAGCGCTGAGAAATGTAACACTGCCCATGACAGCGCTTTGTCTAGTAGATTTAAGTAGTGTATTAATCACAACGAACTGTGATTGGACCATTCTTATCAGCGCTGAGAAAAGTAACACTGCCCATTACAGCGCTTTACCTGGTAGATTTAAGAGGTTTGTTGATTAGTGCGCTAGGACCATGAGAAGTCCACAGGTCTTACCAAACCAGTGACGTCGGTCTGTCCCGGTGTTATTGTGTAAGTCATGGACGGTGGATTTAAACGGTATGCGTTTATGGCTGCAAGGACATAACGTTACAGCACACGCAGACTTTTATTGATTTAGCAGCACCAACCTTCATCTGAGGGGATCATTATTCAAGGACGCACGCGAAAGACTAGAAGGATCTCAGTGACATTTGAAACAGGTTAGTTCATAATCTTATTGGCCTAACACAAGTTTATATGCGCGTGGTATCACATCGTAATACTATGGTACTTTCATATAACGTCACATGGTAATAAATTACACTTACAAAGAAGAACTGTCAGAATCGGACATAGCGTGGTAATACCATGTTATGCATGCATGTAATGTAAGGTTACCATGGTGGTGTATTAATAAGTTGGTATTTTATATATGAAGAGTTAAGATGCAAAATCATCTAAGTGCTGTTTTAAATTTTCTTCTAAAATTAGCATTTTTATCAGGCTCCTAATTTATTCATTTCACTTTAGTGGCATTGAATATGTTATTTTCATTGCCATTAAAGTGAAATAACTTAACATAAACATAGGAGCCTGAGAAAAATAAAAATCTTACAAGAAAACTTCAGCATCGTTTAACCCTTATTTTCATTAGTTATTTTTATGTCTACATTATTTTTAAGTACATCAAATTAAACTGAAATGGGAAATGCTTGTTGCAATTTTTTATATTATGTAATGATTTTTCTTTATGATTTTTAGTTTTATATAATCTATAGTTTATCTAAAATAACCCTGTTACAGACAGTACTTTATACATTTACTGTGGTAGTATACTGTTTTTTTAGGCATGTACCATATAATACTTATTTTTTTGCACATGTGCTATGAAAATACAAACTTTTCCACTTGTACATGACATTACTGTGGTGTTATTTGTACCTTATAGTAAATACCTTGGAGTAAACACAATAGTTTGTGAATGTGGAATCCAGACAGTGCCATAGAAATAGTTTGGGTTGTTGGAAATAAAAGTTGATCAGGTTTCCTCACCATATTGTTTTTTTTCCAGATATTCTTCGTGTTGTTCACCATCATCATCATGGTGGAGATGAAGAGTTACTGTGAAGCGGGGGTCTCCATGCAGCAGGTCTGGGTGGAGGGTGGTCTGACTCTTTGCTTTTACTTCACCCTGGTGCCATCCGTCCTCCTCACCCTCTCCTTCCTCTTCGGCACGTTTCTGTGCGTATGCTACAGCCGTTACGGCACAGTCATGGAGCCCAAGTTCATCCCTCGCTCTCGACTCTACCGGCTCCAGGTGGGCCTGTCGGTGCTGCTCGTCCTGCTGGCTCTGGGCTGGATGGTGTTTCGAATCGCTCGGAGTGGAGAGCTGCCGGGGTACGTGGTTGTGTACGGCTGTCTCTCCATGCTGGGCTGGATATGGGCCGTGGCTCTGCTGTGTCTGGAGAGGAGGAGAGTTCTGGTGCGGGACAGAACTAGAGGTCACAGTACGGTACTGTTGCTGTACTGGGCTGTAGCATTTGCGGCCGAAAACCTGGCGTTTGTGTCATGGATGAGCCCTCAGTGGTGGTGGACTCTGGAAACATCCGATCAACAGGTAAGTGTGTGATTTGTTTATGTTATGGAAATTTGCATATGGTAATATGTTGCATTAATGTAAGAATAGGGGATTTTTTGCCGGTTTATCATCCACCAAGTGGAAAGCAATGGCGTACCTCTCTTTAACATCATTTATATTACATTTGTGAAGTTATGCACCAGATTGTTGCACTTTGGGTACTTTTTAAATTCATCTTTTTATGTATTGTATTATCATCTATCCATGTACTATAACATTTTGCACTGATGCCATTGTTCTGAAGTGTTAGAAAGTGATGACAGATGTAGGAATCCTGCTCACACACCACGACTCAGTATTATGGTAGTCGTGTGAAACTAATATTTATTTACAATAAAATTTCAGAATCCAGCAGATGAGGTTTAACAACTCCGCAATGACTCAGCAGTTCTGTCAAGTTTGATGGTCATAGAAAAACACTATTGTTGAGTCATTGTGTCTTTAAGTACTAGACTGAGACATGTGGAAATATTGTTGAGTCATTGTGTCTTTAAGTACTAGACCGAGACATGTGGAAATATTGTTGAGTCATGGTTAGTTCTAGCTGCATCCCTTCCTGCCTGCATTAGCCACACCCCAGCTGTTCAAGATTGACCAATCAGATAACAGATGTTCTGACGTGGAAGTCTTGCTGTAAACATTAAATGTTGAGTGCATGTTGTACAGATTTTCATAAAAAAGCTTTTACAAATATTTTCCAGTCTTCAAAAAAAAAAAGCTTTGCAAATGTTCGTATATAATACAATTCTATAGAAATAATTGAGCTTTTTTTTTTTTTAAGCACAGTTAATTTGTACTACTTTGTATACAGCTTATTATTATTACATTTACCATTGTTATTATCTCAGGACAATTTTATTAAAATTAAATATTATATTATTAATTAACCTTTAATACATTATCAATATCAAACATTATAATTATAAATGTAAATATGTAATTATAACAAATATATAATTATAAATGTTTAGTATAACTGAACTCTATAATTCAGTCCTATTTTATTTATAACTCCAATTTTTTTATTTTATTTAAATCAAAACCTTTCTTATTTAAAACAGTTTGATTTATATGTGCTTTGTTTTGAATTAGTTAAACACCTCATATTAATGCTACAGCTGTTTTAATTGGTACCTCACTAATTACAAAAGACAAGTTCAGTCAGCTACACTGGATAATCAAATCCATGCTACATAATAATATTTTATTTTTAAAAACTTTGAAGACTTTTTTAAAAACAAGCTGATGACTAAAACAAAAAGTGAGATACATGATATTAATGTCACTCTTTAGATGATATCACGAGATGCATGATTCAAGCAGATACAAACAATAGCAAATCATTATCATTCAGTACATAATAATATTGATTGTCTTCAGACGGAGTTTGCGTTCTGGCTGGTGCGGTACTTCAGCTCAGGTTTGCTGTTCCTGTTAGGCCTCAAAGCCCCAGGCTTGCCACGCCGGCCGTACATGCTTCTGGTCAATGAAGACGAGCGAGATGTGGAGCACGGAGTAGTAAGACATCACCTTCACTCTCAAATCTTACTTCTGTAATAATAATTGATCTTATTAATGCATCTCTTGCATGTGTTCAGCCTCTGTTGGGTGATTCTAATGAGAATCAGTCTGCATGGAAAGATTTTGGGAAGAAGGTGCGTCTGTTGGTGCCGTACATGTGGCCTAAAGGCAACGTCCTGCTCCAGCTGCTGGTCGTGCTTTGTCTCGGGATGCTGGGAGTGGAGCGCGTCATTAATGTGTTTGTGCCCATCTACTACAAGAACATAGGTACAGAATAACACTCTTATTTAGCCAAGAATCAATTATCCATGCTATATTTACACTACATTTAGTCATTTAGCTGACACTTTTATCCAAAGTGACTTACAAATGAGGAGAATAGAAGCAATTAAAATCAACAAAAGAGCAACATGCAAGTGCTATGACAAGTCTCAGTTAGCTTAATACGGTACACGTAACAAGGTTTTTTTATTATATAATAAATACAAATAAAACTGATAGAATAGAAAAAGAATAGAGCAAGCTAATGTTAGAGGCCTCGTTACTTTTGTTAATTGTATAATAAATAAAAAGAAAACGAATAGATAGAATACAAAAAGATTAGAGAAGCTAGTGTTTAAGAAAACAAGCAGTAAATTAATAGAGTGCTATTAAGGGAGTGCTATTAAGTCTATAAGGGACACGTTTTTTTTAAAGAATATAATGGGCTAGAGGGTCAAATAAAGATATTAAAATCTTAATATTTAAATATATATATTAGTCAAACCCAAAATAAATGTCAGACACCAGATATAATTTTTGATTATTTATTTTTTGCTAGTGGGTGCAGGACACTATAGTTATCTTATGTAAGTGAGGATAGCAAGATAAAGCGAACTAATGCGAATAATTGCTAATGTGACCTTTTTACACCACAGACTGAACAACATTAAGATTGTGTGGTAATTGGTTGATCTAAATTGTAATACTATCTAATTGTGTTCTTTAATTTAACAGCTGACTGCTATTCAACCTAATTCATGACATACCTTTCTATCAATGTAATCTGAGATTATCAAGATTAATTTGTTCTGACAGACCTGTCATATTTTATTCCCATTTTCTAAATCTTTGATATATGTATATATTTTTGATGTGCTAACACAGTGATTTGCTCCTGTCACAGTGAACCAGCTGACAGATGGGAGCTCCTGGAAGACTCTGGCGACGACTGTGTGTGTTTATGCGTTCCTGAAGTTCCTGCAGGGAGGTGGAGCTGGTGAGGGAACATCTCCCAGTTTAATCTCTTTGTAGTGTAACGTGGAATATCCTTTAGAGTCTGACTCCAATCTGATCTCCATCTGCAGGAGCGTCTGGGTTTGTAAGTAACATGCGTTCGTTCCTGTGGATTCGAGTGCAGCAGTACACTAACCGCGTGGTCCAGGTGCGTCTCTTCGCTCATCTGCACGCTCTGTCTCTGCGCTGGCACCTGGGCCGCCGCACAGGGGACGTCCTGAGAAGCATCGACAGAGGAACTTCATCCATCAACAGCCTGCTGAGGTTAAACACTTTAAAATGAGCATTAGCTTTAGATTATACTGTATCTTGATACCACAGACCACGAGGTCAAGTAGGTCACTGTGCAATATTAATCTTGAATACATTAGCATTCATGCATATGAAACTTAGGTACAGATAATATGCTTGTGCAGTAAAAGTGATCTCAGTTTGTATTATCTTGAAATATGTATTTATTATTTTTTTGTTTAATCTGACAGCTACATCGTGTTCAGCATCTTCCCCACTATTGCTGACATTGTCATCGCCATTGTCTATTTCATATCCAATTTCAATGCCTGGTTTGGCCTCATAATCTTCGTTTGCATGGCCCTCTACCTCAGTAAGTATCTAACAATCATTATTTCTAAATGTGAATACATGAACACACACATTGCTGAAGATACCGTAGTTGCTTCTTTTCTGCTTTCTTTTGTTTGTTTGTGTTTGCTGGTTAAGTAAATATAACTCTAAGTAATGGAATAACTATGTACATGTAATTATTGTCTTGTTTACACTTAAACGGCAAATTCAGTTTGAATATCTCGTCTAGCTGGTTTGGGTGTGTAAGTGGAGGTAGGGATAATTACTAGGTAGTATGATAGCTTATTATGCTGAACATAATATATACTGCCTTCTGTAAGTGTAGCATCTGAAACAGAAAGCAGTATGCAAACATTTCTGCTATATTTTTTGTCACACCATTGAATAATGTTTGTTAACCAAAAACAATTCAAAATATTTTTGAGCTATTGAAATAAGTTAAAATGACATTAAATATTAGATGAAAAACTTTAAAAACATATATTGACAAATTAGAAATGTTACCTTCACTAAAGTTGAAGTACTAAATTACTGAAATAAAAATAAAGCTAAATAAATGTGGAAAAAAAGATATGAACATGCATATAACAAAATACTAAAATGTTAACTAAAAATTTTATGAAAACAGAAAATATGAATTCAGTATAAATTCAAGCTAATATAAAAAACACTTAAGTAGTAAATAAATAATACCAAAATTGCACTGTCAGAAACTCTCATTATGCAGCTTGCTTGTTTAGTGTCACTTTATGATTTTATAAAAAAAAAATATAATTTTAAAATAGCAATTGATTTTATTTTACAGTTAATTCACAAAATGTGAGCAGTATACTGCATGGTGCACAATTAGTGTGTACAGTAGTTCTGGATATACCTAAACTCAGGAAAACGGATTGCAGTATTGTTTATGATTCATTCATCTCAAGAGTCACTAAAGAAAGAAGAATGGAAATACACTAGATCAGCATTTGATTTATTGATTGATTGCTGTTATCTGTGTCTCTGTCAGCTCTCACTATTGTTATCACTGAATGGAGAACCAAATACAGACGAGATATGAACACACAAGATAACAATGCCAAATCCAAAGCTGTGGACTCTTTATTGAACTTTGAGACGGTATGGCTTCTGTTTGTTTGACTAAGGCATCAGAATGTGTGTTACAAGAAATATTGAACATGTGCTATGCATATGCTGTGATTCAATTATGATATTGTCAACAGGTGAAATATTACAATGCTGAGAGTTATGAAGTGGGTCGCTTTGAGGATGCCATCTTGAAATATCAGGTAACATTTGTTAAGAATATTTTTAGACTGCTCTCCACACAAGATTTGTTGAAAACATGCCACTGTTTCTCTTGCTCAGGTATCGGAGTGGAAGACCAGCGCATCTCTGGCGCTCTTAAATCAAACACAAAACCTCATCATTGGCTTGGGTCTTCTGACCGGGTCTCTGCTCTGTGCATACTTCGTGACAGAGGGAAAGTTTCAGGTACGAACAGCCTGGACTCCTCAGATATCAGACCAGTGCCTGATAATTCTGGAGCCATCAAATAATCTATGGTTTATAGAAGGAAAACGTTTTTAATAAATAGAAAGAAGGAACATAAATGTACACTAGTGTTCAAAAGATTTCCTTTTTTGAATATTCAGCAAAGATGCATTAAATTCATCGTAAGTTACAAAGAAAAAATCTTTAACTCAAATATTATTGCACAATGTTACTGTTTTACTAATCAAATTTACTAATTTTATAATCAAATAAATGCAGCTTTGTTGAGCATAAGAGATTAATTTCAACAACAACACAATCTTACTGACTCCAAATGTTTGAACAGTAGTGTATATGTATACAGTGGACAGTTTGATTGGATGAGCCACATTCAAAGTCATTGTAAAACAGCCAATAAATGCGCACCTGTAACAGCACATCAGTTCAATTATATGTCACTCCTTTCTAAAGTTTCAGTGTTGCTTCATAAACAGCCTAGATGTTGACTAATGCACTACATTACTTTTCCAACCAGGGATTTATGAGATTATGATTAAAATGCCTTTGTCTTATTTGCACTCCAGACTGAGGTTTTGCTATTGTTTACTTGTCAGAGTTCACTGGCTCATATATTATTGGATTGTGGTGGTTAATTCATTCAGGCGGTACATAACAATCAAACCAATACAGAATTTAATGTTTAAAAATCATATTTTTTTATATCTTTCAAAGTGAAATGTAGTAAAACAAGAAAAAAACAACAATATAAATCTATTTTGTCAATGAGCAGTGACCAAGCAGAGTTTGTTTGTCACGTAACATGAACTTCATGTAACTCTTCATCCTGGTCTTCCAGGTCGGAGATTATGTGCTGTTTGGGACGTACATCATCCAGCTCTACACTCCTCTCAACTGGTTTGGAACATACTACAGGCATGAAGCTTTTGTCATATGTGTATAGATAACTATATATTTTTGAAATAGAACAGAGAGTAAACGTGTATCTTTCCTCTAACAGAATGATCCAGAATTCCTTTATTGATATGGAAAGCATGTTCAAGCTCTTCACTGAGGAAGAGGAGGTGAGTGGAAGGTTTTTCATTGAAGTTTACTTCACAGAATCTTTGGGATAATTAAAGACATGATGATTTGATTTAGGTGAAGGATGATGTCAACGCAGGAAACCTCAACTACAGCCAGGGAAAAGTCGAGTTTGAGAACGTCTTCTTCAGCTACATACAAGGGTGAGCAGCTTCAGTCATATTCATGTTGTTGTTTTTATTTTATTATTATTAGTAGAGTAATTTGTGTCACAAATAAGCAATATTCAGAATGGGATATTTTTTCAGCAATGACATTCTAAAAGACGTCTCTTTTACCGTTCTCCCTGGACAAACAGTTGCACTTGTAAGTCTATTCTATTTCTATTCTCTGCTGCTCAAGAAACATTTCCTGTTATCAATGTTCAAAACAGTTGTGCTGCTTAATATTTTTATGCAAATCATGATATACTACCATTCAAGAGCTTGGGTTCAAAGATATTAATAGTTTTATTCAATAAAGAGGCATTCGATTGAATTCAAGTGACAGTAAAGACATTTATAATGTTATAGGCGATTTTGTATTTTTGCTTTTTTTAATATACATTTCTAATCATCAAAAATCCTAAAAAACATTATTGCAGTTTCCACAAAAGAAGAAAAAAACAGCAAAACACTGATGATGATAATAATAATAATAAGAACCATTATTAATTACTGACCACCAAATTAGCATATTATATATATATTTTTTTTATATTCCAAACTTTTGACCACTAGTGTATGTGTAATCACTTTTTTGGTGTATTTCAGGTCGGACAGTCTGGATCAGGAAAGAGCACCATCATCCGTCTGCTTTTCCGTTTTTATGACGTTCAGGGCGGGTGTGTAAAAATAGATGGCCAAGACATCTCAAAGGTGAACCTGCCATTGATACAAGAACAAAGGGCACCCAAACATGACTTTTAAAGGGGTCACATGATGCGGTTTCAAGTTTTCTTTCTCTTTGGAGTGTTACAAACTGTGCATAGATAAGATCGCTGAAGTTGCAAAGACTTAAGTCTCAAAACAAAAGAGATATTCTTTATCAAAGTTAAGATTCTGCCACGCCCCCTAAAACGCTCATTCAAACACACCCCCACATGTCTACGTCACGAAATATTTGTGTAAGGTGTGGTTTCAGTAACCGCAGTAGTGTTGAAGCAGCCGTCAGGGAGACGCTGTGTGTTTATAGATGAAAGCCAAAGCACTTTATTTGGCCTTCCGCAGGTAGATTCATTTAGGAACAACCCAAATGTTCGAATTTGTGCAACGCATTTTATGGACGACAGTTTTTTGAACCTGGGACAGTGCAAGGCTGGCTGTGCACAAAGGCTATTTCTAAAAAAAAAATTCTGTTCCAACTTTACTATGACAATCTTTACTATGACAATCGAAGTTTTGCGCGTAACTCGTTTGTGTGTGTGTGAGGGGAACAGGGTCACATCACAGCGGAGTGTACAGCCCGTCAGAAATCGTCTTAATCATGGCTTGTGTACTGCAAATACATACGAGCATCATCACTGTGTCTGTCATGTGACTCTGTTCCCCTCTCGGGCTTGAACTGATGAAACTAACTTGAAAGCTGAAGGTCGCTATTATGGAAAGGGGCGTTACATTTCCGACGCGTGCTTGTGGTGTCCGACCAATCACAATCCACTGTGTCAGTTGGCCAATCAGAGCAGACTGTGCTTGTCGGAAGGAGGGACTTTGTAGAAAATGAGGCGGGGCATAGAGGACCTACAATAATGTACAGTATTTGAAAAATAATGTGTTTTCTTTTAACATTAAAGCATGTCAGCATATTCTGTTACACTAAATGCACAAAATAATGATTAAAAAAACATCATATGACCCCTTTAAATTCCTGTCACAGCAATTTAATTTGCACTAAATGTGGCATGTCTGGTTGTGTCTCAGGTGAAGCAGTCCTCTCTGCGAGCTCACATTGGCGTCGTACCTCAGGATACCGTCCTGTTTAATGACAACATTCGAGATAACATCCGCTACGGTCGAGTTACTGCTTCTGACCAGGAGGTGGAGGAGGCTGCCACCGCCGCTGACATCCATGACAAAATCATAACCTTCCCGGAGGGTGAGAACCGTGTCTACAATATCTACAACTTTTCAGCATTGAATCATATTTAAACTGTAGTCAATGAATACATCAAATGTGCTTATATAACATTTAAAAAAATCTGTTAGTTTAACTTGATTTACTAAAATAACTAAAACTGAAATAACAGCATAAAAAGGCAAAAACACACTTAAAACTTAAATGGATATAAAATTAAAATGGATACTATAATGGTATCTTCTAAAATAACACTAGTATGCCATCCATTTTGAGTCTAGATAATATAGCTGATATTCATAATTAATCTTTATTTGTAGGCTATGACACTCCGGTGGGTGAGAGGGGGCTAAAGTTGAGCGGAGGAGAGAAGCAGAGAGTCGCCATCGCTCGCACCATCCTCAAAGCGCCACAGATCATCCTCCTCGACGAGGTACGACATCACCAGTGCATTATGGGAGAATGCATACGCAATGTGGGAACTATCCCACTTTTGCCTTTTGTTTTTATGATTTCTTGTTGAGAAGTTGTTTTAAAATAGTTTTCACAAAATTAGATAATGCTGTGCAATCATATTACTGTTCAAGAGTTTGGAGTCTGTTAGATTTTTTTAAGATAATTGCAGAAATTAATTATTTGATCATAAAAACATAAATATGTTAATGCATTTATAATCTTACAAAAGATTTCTCTTTCAAATAAATGCTGTTCTTTTGAACTTTCTGTTTATGGAAAAATCCTGAATAAATATCAGTTATGAAAGTGATATTAAATTGTAATAATATTTCACAATGTTACTGTTTTTAGTTTTGTTCAATTAATTGTAGCTTTGATGAGCATAAGAGACTTCTAATCACTAAAAATGAAAGTCTTCCTGACCCCGTCTTTTAATGTGATATGTGATGATGGGTTTAGACTAACGGGATTCCTTCTCAGCTCTACTGGACAGAAACAGAAAACAAGCAAGCAATTGTCTCGTTGTGATTAGAACACAACATTTCTGATTCACAAGTACTTTTTCTTGATGGACTATTTCTCATCTTCTACTCTACCCATAGGCCACCTCTGCTCTAGACACACAGACGGAGCGAAATATTCAGGCCTCGCTGGCTAAAGTCTGCGCCAACAGAACCACCATTGTGGTGGCACACAGGTAAACACATCATTAAATCAATTAAAAGATGTTTTACTGGAATCATCTTCCATCAAGTACTATAGTGATTAAACAAGTCATGGAACTAGATTACAGATTGTCTTATTGTGTAACACCATCACTGATGTGCATGTTGTAGATTGTCGACTGTGATTGGAGCCAATGTGATTCTTGTACTTCGTGATGGACAGATTGTGGAGAGAGGACGGTGGGTTTATTTACTGATATACTGAACACAAATCTAGATAAAGTTGATGCATGAACTATGTGGTTTAACATCCGGTATTGTTGTTTGTGGTAGGCATGATGAGCTGTTGGCGAAGGGAGGCCTGTACTCTGACATGTGGCTCAAACAGCAGCAGGCACAGGATTTAGACTCGGCCTCTGACACCGAGACCAAAGACAGGAAATCTGAGAAACTACAGCCACAATCATCCACTGCAGGACATAAGGGACATTAGGCACAAGAGACGTGCAATCAAATCTGTGCGTTTTAACCTCGTCCAATGCTGTTTTCACATATCCGAATGGCAATTATTTAGTATCGGATTGTTTTCGCCACTGTGTAGAAGTGATCCATGTTGCCTAAGGATTTATTTATTTATGAGATATTTATGTCTTTTTTATATTCCTTTTGCCATCACATTTCACTCATTGCATTTATAATGCTTATTAATCAGAGAGAAGAACTGACAGAGAATAAAATAATGCTCTGACAATTATGGCTCCTTCCACTACTATAATTTAATTATGTTGAATTATTAAGGGGGATGTTTTATTTGAATCAGTCAGTGAATGTCTGTGGTTGCATTGCTGAACATTCGGCAACTGATTGTAATTGTCTGTTAAAATTAGCAATTATATTTCTGGTGCCATTGTATAACCGTAAATACCAATATAAGACTTTCTATACAGACTAAGATTAAATTTAAATTTAGGACTAGGTTATAGGCAGGGGTGGGGGGGGGGTCATTTCCTCAATCAAGTTTCATGTTAATTTCTGATATGTGCACATTTGTCTGACTTTTTAACTTTTTGATCTTTGTGCACTTAAAGATAATTTCGTCATGCTGTGTGTGGAGTGGTATTTATTGCTTATATGCAATACTGTACATCTTCCGTTCAATTTAAGGGACATAGGAGCTTGCTCACTTTATAGAACTGACACTAAACTCAGGTTGAAATGAGCTGCTGGGGTGTGTTTTTGCTGTACGATGTAGATTTCCAGACAAAGAAGCGTTTTAGTCGTTTTCTTTATGATTATTCAAACAACGGGTGGAGAAATGGCAACTGACAGAATTTGACAGTCGTTACAGGATGTATAAGGTCTGTGAAGATTTTTTTTAATGTATTTTATTGTGCAATAAAGGCAACAAAGGGAATATGTTGATTAATATGCTCATGATCACATTGTTCTTTGCGTAAAATATTGTATGTACATTCAAATGCCATACGTATTTCCTTTATATTTTGTTTAGAAATAAAAATACATGAAATTTAAAAAGACAATTTTGTTTATTGCTGTTGTATTGTTAGTATTAGAAGGTTCAGTGAGTGCTTGGAGTAACTTGTACTGAAAGAGACTTTCTTGTTTTACACTAGGGGGCGCTTTACGGCCAAAACAGAAAAAATATTAAAATCGGTCTGTTTTTGTGTTATTGGAGATATTTTTACACACCGTACATGTAATCGTTAAAATCTGATGCTTTATTACTACGAAGTACTTGTCATATAAATAAAAATATTTTCTTGCGTAATTTCAAATAAATTAATTTGAAAAACGTCATAGTGAGTAATCATAAACTACTTCGATTGGTCAATCAAAAATAGAGGTGAGAAAAGTAACATGTGCAACGTTGTGATGTTGGTTCGTGATATTGGGAGACTTTAATAGCATACACTGGCGTAGAAATACACAGAAATTAGGTGAGACATAAAACTATATAGTTATTTAAAAAAAATGATATGTTTAAATTACACCATAAAAATGTTTGACCCAAGGTCGATCCAGTAGTCCCGGCCTACGCAACTGAGCGCATTGCCTTACGTAACGGTGATTGTGAATACGTCGTGACGCAGCTGTCACGGAAGAGAGAGGGTGACTCCGCGACGCCTTCATTCGGGCTTTCTGTGTTTTCAGTCCTTTTAAATTAATGCTGGAGGCCCAAAATGGATTTTGGCGATTTGTTTGACGAGCGAACGTTCACCTTTTCTGACTTCCAGGAGTTTACGGTCAGTATCACTGGTGTTTTGTTCTAGTTGCGCTGTTTTGGCGCGTGACTGAGAAACTCACGCGAAACTGACTTATGTAAAAACTTTAAATACGTTTTAATGTCTTCTTTCATTCAAAGCCCAGAATATTAGACTAAAAGAAACGAATTATTCTTAAATACAGCATATAGCTTCTGTATTTCCGTTTGTAAGACAGTAACGTTAACTATTTGTTGTGAGTATTAAACTACGTTAGTTCGAGGCTCACTCAGAGGCCCAGTGTTTGGGTGTGATGGGAAAAACACATACCGTAGTGATGTTGCTGCTTTATTGATATTACGTGGTCTTAATATATATCCTTTACAATTATTGCTAAGATATTTGACACTTAAACCATGTTTTTTTGTATTGTGTGATCATGATCAGTTTCTGCCTGGACACGAGCAGTGGTCAGAGACAGTGAGGAAACGACTGTATTATGGTCTTGATTCTGACAGCCCGTTGGATGCTCTATCATGCCCCATGACAGGTGAGTCAACAAGTAAAGTAGTGCAAACGGAAAGCATTCATTTATTTTCACCAAACTGCTTGATTTCTGCCCGTAATACACACACACACACACACACACATACACATACTACTTCGTAGTATATATATATATATATATATATATATATATAGTTGCACGTTAAGTATTATTTTGATAAATGAGTCCTGTATTATTATTTATACAAATACAGTGAATATAAAAAGTCTACACACCCCTGTTAAAATGCCAGGTTTCTGTGATGTAAAAAAATAAGACCAAGATAAATAATTTCAGAACTTTTTACACCTTTAATGTAAACTATAAACTGTACAACTAAATAAAAAACAAACCGAAATCTTTTAGGAAAGGTGGAGTAAAACTAAAATAATGTGGTTGCATAAGTGTGCACACCCTTAAACTAATACGTTGTTGAAGTACCTTTTGATTTGATTACACCACTCAGTCTTTTTGGGTATATGAGTCTATCAGCATGGCACATCTTGACTTCGCAATATCTTACCACTCTTCTTTGCAAAGATGCTCCAAATCTGTCAGATTGCGAGGGCATCTCCTGTGCACAGCCCTCTTCAGATCACCCCACAGATTTTCAATCAGATTCAGATCTGGGCTCTGGCTGGGACATTCCAAAACATTATCATCTTCTGGTGAAGCCATTCTTTTGTTGATTTAGATGTATGCTTTGGGTTGTTATCGTGCTGAGAGATGAAGTGCCTCTTCATCTTTCTAGCAGAAGCCTGAAGGTTTTCTGCAGTATTGACTGGTATTTGAAACTGTTCATAATTCCCTCCACCATGACTAAGTCCCCAGTTCCAGCTGAAGAAAAACAGCCCTAAAGCGTGGTGCTGTCACCACCCTGCTTCACTGTGGGTACGGCGCTCCTTTGGTGATGTGCAGTGTTGTTTTTGTGCCAAACATACCTTTTAGAATTATGGCCAAAAAGTTCAACCTTGGTTTCATCAGACCATAACACATTTTCCACATTCTTTTGGGGGACTTATAATGTGTTTTTGCTAAATCTAGCCAGGCTTTGGATGCCTTTCTTGCCACCCATAGCCCAGACATTTGAAGAAAACAACTTCATCAATTTGACAACACATGCTGCAAAAAATACTCGCACAAAACAAAGAAACGCGCTGCAAATAAAACGATTTATTTGATTGTTGTTTGTGAGCATTTGTAGCACGTGTGTTGTCAAATTGATGAAGTCAAGGTGTTTTTGTTCTATTTGTAGTGTGTTTCTTACTTTCTTTATTTGTTTGTTTTGAGTATTTGCAGCGCATGTGTTGTCAAACCGATGAAGGTGTTTTCTTGATTTGCTGGTGCTTTTTCTATTTGCATGTTTTCTGAAGTTGCAGCGCGTTGAGTTCTCTCGGCCACCAGGGTCAAATGTGACCCAGGACCACAAACAAAATATTTTTTGAAATTGAGATTTATACATCTGAAAGTTTTCCATTTGATGTATGGTTTGTTAGGATAGGACAATATTTGGCCAAGATAAACTATTTGATAATCTGGAATCTGAGGGTGCAAAAAAATATTGAAAAAAGTTCTTAGCAATGCATAATACTAATCACAAATTAAGTTTTGATATTTTTGCGGTAGGAAATTTACAAAATATTTTCATGGACCATGATCTTTACTTGATATCCTAATGATTTTTGGCATGAAAGAAAAATCGATAATTTTGCTCCATACAATGTGTTGTTGGCTATTGCTACAAACATACCCGTGCTACTTATGACTGCTTTTGTGGTCTAGGGTCACATGTTATTTACAATGATTAGAATTCAGTTTAACATCTAAAATTAAATACAGGGGAGATATATTGCTCATATTAACACTTTGTCATAGCATACAAATATTTTGGATCATGCAATGTTTCTATATCAATGAATTCCCAGATAGGGCCATGTTTGTGTATATTTGTTTTCATCATACATATTTCTATTCATATAAAAGTGTATTTTGTTATTTGTGTGTTCAGTATTGCTTGATCACTCATCAGTGCATTTCCTCTAGATATTGCTGTGGAACTGCTCCAGAAATCTGCCCCAAGTCCCATTAGGAAACTCCACAAGAAATACGCTGCACACGTAGCCAGGTAGGATCGCCTTCAATCTTTGATTTTGAAATATAATCTCTTTAATAAATATTGTGCATGATGTATTGTCACTGAATTAATCTAAAATAGTTTTTTGTTACAGGGAAGCATGTATATCTCCCTGTGCTATGATGTTGGCCTTGATATACATTGAAAGACTGCGACACAGAAATCCCGAATACCTGCAACAGATCTCATCCTCAGACCTCTTTTTGATATCCATGGTATGCACATCTAAGGATTTTTCATTTTTACTAACCTTTTATTACCCTTATTTGCTTCTCTGAATTTCTAATGTTATCTCTAGATGGTTGCCAGCAAGTATTTGTATGATGAGGGAGAAGAGGAGGAGGTTTTCAACGATGAATGGGGCACTGCGGCCAAGCTGGATGTTCAGACTGTCAACACTTTGGAGATGAGCTTCCTCAATGCGATCGTAAGCGTGACTCTCTCTCTTTCCAAGGAACTATGGCCTTTTACAGTGGTTCGACTTGTTTTGTCCTTTTATACACACTTATTAAAGCTAATACTAGATTAGGTTGCATTTCCGGTTGTGAGTTTTCCACAGAATTTGATTTGAAACCAGATCTTTCTCATTTACAGGACTGGAACCTCTTCACCGAGCCCAGTGACTTCTTTAAAGTCCTCAGTCAGGTGGAAAGCAGGTTGGTTAACATGCATTACTGTGTCGTAACATTACATCTCAAATTATACTGAGTCACATGGTTTAAGTCAGCGGTTCTCAATTCCAGTGCCCGAACCCCCCAGCCCCCCCACCTCCTCCCGCACATTTTGTATGTTTCTCTTATCGCTTCAGACATTTGTTCTATTCGAACATAAGTGCCCTGCGAAGTGGACATCACAGGATATTCCGCCATGATTCCAGTTCGAAGCGAACAAATATGTTTGAAGTGTGCGAGACGTGAATTTTAATTGTATATATTTACAAAGGTATATGATGTCACACTCGTCCGTGTGTAGACGTTGCGCAGCGCGAATTCATGAATAAATGTTCCAAAGTGAAGTAGACTTCAACGGATTTCCCCTGCTCAGGGAGTAGGGAGCAATGGACCCTGTGTAGGGAGCATGTCAATCGGAACCAGAGCATGTGAGCGGAGCTGAGCGGTGAGAATTTCCGCTCCCCGCTCACGTGGGTGTTCGCTCCCCCCGCTCCACCGCTCAAAGTCGGACCAGATCGCTCCGCTCAATTCCGCTCCCCGCTCATCTACAATTTCCTCCCGCTCCGGTGAAATCGCTCCACGCTCGCTCAAATTTAAAATTACTCTGCATGCCTAAGACCGGAAAGGAAAGGAAAATCAACACGCAGCAAACCCGCTCCGTGACGCGTCCGCCACGCAGCCTATATCCTATAAAGAACTCACAGCAACATCAGTCAAAATAGAACATATATTTATTTAAAACTATAGGCTAACTATAAGTATAGGCTGATGGTTTTGTTAATTGTTGAAGGCACAGGTGAATTCTGGGTGGATGTGTGCATGCCCTAGGCTCGTGGTGTGAGCGGTATCGGAGCGGAACCGGAGCGAGACAGAGCGATCGCTCCGCTCCCCGCTCGCTCTCCGCTCCGCTCACATGCTCTGATCGGAACACAGTTCATGCACGGAGCTCACATCTAACAAGCTGATTATCTGTATCAGGTGTGTTAACAAAGAGAGACATGCAAAATATGCAGAGCGGGGGGGCGCGAGGACTGAATTGACAACCTCTGGTTTAAGTGAACACTCCTACTGGCCTTTAAGGGGTCACAGCATACATCTTTGTTTTTTCTTTTCAAAAGATCAAGGATGATTTTTTATGTAATGACCTGTTATAGGAGTCTATATAGGAGTCTACTGGGCAGTGACTCACTTTGCAGTCTAATCTGTTTATCAGTGAGTTGGATTAGCAGTAGGGATGCACCGGTTGACCGGCCATAAATCAGAACTGGGCGGGTTTTGCTTATGCGCAATCGTTTTTTTTGGTCTTTTTTCAGCCGTTTTTTCTCCGGAAGTGTTCCCGCATGCACACTACATTGCAATCATTCACAAACATGTAATTTGTGTGGAAGACAGTCGGCACAAGAACAACAAACTCAGAAAAACAGATACCAAGAAGCGAACAGCCGTTAGTGTAACGTTATTGGCGCACAAATAAGAGCCGCTTTCCAGCGCTCGCTGAAGTTGATTACCGCCAGCGCCAGCAGAAGAACAGCGAATGCCATGAGTTGCACACTTGACTCGAGACAGTGACCATGTGCGGGTTCTGAACGTGTCTCTCACATGGACTGACAAGAGCTTTGTACTCGTGTATCCTACCACTCTCATTCGGCACAAATCCAAATAGTCCATAATATTTCCATGTTTGCGATGTAACTTATCTGAATGCTAAACTATTATTTATTATGTAAATGATAGTCTTTGGAAATTACGTTAATTCAGTCGCGTTCCAACAGTGACACAGAGGTGTGCTGATGTTTGTATTTGATTTTGATAAAGTAGCGTACCAACTTTAGCAATGCTGAAACTGATGTGTTTTGTGTGTGTTAGGAAACGTGATCATGTTTGTAACATTTTGTAATAATTTTGAATGTTAGTTAAATATACAATTAATTAAAAAAGTGTGTGTGCTCCAGCATGCGATCACTTCAACTGTTTCCTTATACCAGCAGAGTCCACTTTAAACACTTATTAATAATCACTGGATAAAGGTCTGCTTTTATTTGTGTGCACTCACAATGAAAACAAAACAGATTTTATATATAATATAACAATGTAATAGTATTACTATTTTCACATCTAAGTGGATTTTTTTTTATTTGCACTAAGTTACTGTCTGTTCAAAATAAATTAAATGAACCCGAGCATAGTATATATATATATATTTATTTATTTATTTTCTTTCTGTTGTACCGAAATCGTATGGAACTGTGACCCCCGAACCGACGTACATACCGGACCGTGACATCTGTGTACCTTGCCACCCGTAGTAGACAGTGAAGGTTGTTTAGCGCAGCTTCTCACGTGTTGGATGAGAAATGAAACAGACCAACTTGTGACAAAGCTGAAATGCTTCTTTTTGTAAAGAATAAAAATACAATAAAAACACTTGCATGCACTTTTGAAAAGCCAGAAGTAAACGTCAGTACAGGATGATTGTTTTTATTTTACCTCAAAATTACATTGACTTAATTTGATTTAAAAAGCACCTGCTGTAGCATCTTTTTTTTACTCGTTGCGCTAAAAATTATTTGATATAACATTTTGGAAAAATGTATTTATATAGCCTACTTTGGTTTTATTTAGCTTCATTGGATAAAGACCTTTTTTCTTTACACAAACTTAAAATGAAAACAAATGCTGAATGCTGATTAAGTAATATCTTTGTTTGGACTGTTGAATGTGTGTTGATTGTGTTGTTTGTAACTATGCAGTTGTTGCCTTTAATTTCACATGGTTAAGGTTCACGTTTTAATTTAAGTCCAGTTTTATGTAGTTTCAACCCAATTTAAAAACAAAAACTAAATACTGATGTCTATGTTTGTATTGAATGTAGTTACTGCCTTTAATTTCAGATGGTTACAGTTATTGTTTTCAATAGCCAAAAGCCAGTTTGGCATGTTAAATACCAAATAAACATCTTCTTTATGTATACTTAATTCTTTCTTTCTTGATTGCTGCTTAAAGAAAAAAATAAAAATCGGAAATCGGTATCAGCCATGAAAAATCATGATCGGTGCATCACTAACCAGTACATTTCTCTTAAGTTGTGTGTCATATGACACATACTTGTTTTGTTGTTTGGTTATGTTCCAGTGTAAAAATATCAATATTGTTGTTGTAGCATTGCGGAGCGACAAGGAATGAAGCGAGGCTGGTTCACCTACACAGACCTCTGCGTCCTGTTGGAGCAAACCAATTGGAGGGAAGCTCTATCGGCTATCTACCAGCACTTTACCAAGGTCAATAATCACAGTTAAATCCATATTTCCCTATTCCCATGTTTCCCTATTTGCTGTTCTTAAATATTATTTTATTCAAGTATGCCATGACAGACGCCCGTTTTGACATCTCACACTGGACATCGTCACAAAAACAGTAAATCTGAAATAATACGAGAAATGTATATAATACACACATACAAGCATTTTTTTATTCATTTTTTTTTTTTAGTTAAGATTTTGGCAAAATTGTGGTTATGTTCCAGTATAAAATAATAGTAATTATATTTTATAGTCACATTGTTATAATGACACAATTTTTATTATTACTAAATTCAGTTATTAAAATAAATATTACTATTGTAATTCCACTCAAATAAAAAAGAAATAGAGTACGGCTGTACATTTACAGTAGTAATGTTCATGGCTGCCATAGTTTCTCCAATTTCAAACAATAAATATTTTATTTTAAACTTAATTTATGTAGCGCCAATAAAAAAAAATGTTGACCAATGTGCTGAACAATAAGTCCAAAGATAGTCAATAAATGTCATATTCAGAATAACAGATTTCAGACCTAAAACAAGACCAACAAATATTCAATAAATCTGCTATGAATAAAAGCCAGAGATAATAAGTATGTCTTGAGCTTTACTTTATTAAATCATATAAAAAGTAATTGCCCTTAAAAGTTTTTTTTTTTTACACTAAAAACACAAATTATGAGCCGTTTGCATGTAAATGAACATGCTTCACCAGAAACAGCTGCTATGTATTTAACTGAATCAAAGCGTTTGCGATCTAATAATCACACTAAGCCCTATTGCGATCTTCAGTTTTATTTCAGTTAACCGTGCAGTGCTATCTTTAACCGTTTGTTGTGTTCTTTACCTCCCCTGCAGGTTACCTGTATATTGGGTCTCCTGTACTTGACTAGCGTAGCCGGTCTCATCGCTTCTTCCACCGTCATCCACCAGCTCGGCCGTCTTCCCAATACCAGCCACATTTACTTGGACCCGATGAAGCAAACATCCATTCAGACACCAGCACTTTTCCCCGAGCCCTTGCAGGACATGCAGCGCCCAACCTCGAACCTCCACTGCTGCGTCCAGACCAATGACAGCTTGAAGCCGCGGCCCACCGCTGTGCCAGATCAGCTGGGTTCTACCTCTTCATCCCATCAGAATATGGTGTTTTGTCTCCGGGGCTCCATCATCTCTGCTCTTTCCTACTCAAACCCCTCGTCAGACATCCAGCCACAAGACGTGTCTGAAGTAATCTGTCACAGTCACATGGGCAGTTTCCCTCAGGGTGCAATAGCTGGCAATGGCTCGGCGCCTCTTTCATCTCCGTGGTTTTCTCGTCTTACAGCACTTTGGCTTGGGTTTGCTCCATTTAGTGAAAGCCTAATATTTTCAGACCCCCATCTTACCTCCATGCCACCATTTCAAAGATGTTGCCCAGAGACGACTGTGCCATTTGGAAAATCGCCATCTCTTCTCATGCCCGGCTAGATGAGACTTAAAGTAAAATAAAACCAGCAAAGTTTACATATGCAGTCAGCTCTCTCAGTTTCCTTTAATGTTGTATACGAACCAGTCAAATGCTTGGTTATAACCGGGTTGTGGTGGAATATCAGTATGTTTGGAAGGAGGTTTATTACATAAGTGGCATATGCTGATTGACAGTTTGAATTTTGATGTGTGATGCAATGTGTGCTTATGCAGTATGAACAAACGGGCTTTCTTTTCTTTGGCTTTCCGGATGGGTTAGTTTGGTTGGTTTTAGATGTTACATGAAACCTCCAAAGCATCCAAGCAAAAATAATGGGAAGTAGTTACGTAAGTTAACAAAAGGCTCTGTTGATATTCACGGAAGTGCGTGTTCTTGTTTTGAATAGTTCGCATGGTTTTGCACAACATGCCAATGTCCTGAGGAGGACTATTTTGTTTTGAAGTTCCTTCCTGTGACAGCCTTTATTTTCAAGTTGGGAAATAGTTTAAATTTAAGCTTGGTTTTGTTCACTTTGGTTCAGAAAGGAAAAGGGTAGGAGAAAAACAGAAAGGGATCAGTTTTACAATGTCAGTTATACAATTTAGTTCAAATTTGTAATGGCCAGATATTTGATGCCATACCTCATCCACAAAGCGTTCATCGTAGATTGCTTTAGTTTGAAGTAACAAACCTCAATATTTTGATATCCTCAAGTAGTAAAACGGGCTAATTTAATAGATTTGGGTTCATTGCTTGGCTTTAATGAATTTAAGCTTTATTTTATGTTCTTTAAACAATGTAATTAAGCAAATGGTATTATTATTAAGACTTGGACATAAAAGTACCCTTTGATACCTGATTTAATGATCGCTTTCATATCCATCATTATTTGTTTAATGCTTCCAAAGTCTGTTAACTATTTTTTCTGTCCCAATTTTGTAAATTTTGTATAGAAATAATAAAAGAACATACAGCTGCAACAATGAAAAGAATTAAAACATATTAATCTCAGTCTTGACTTTTGTATTTTTCTTTATATTGATGGTTTTTATAGTATGATGCGACATAAAATGTTTTAAGCATGCAGATTGAATATTGCCTTAAACCAGAGTTATTTTGCTGTCACTGATAAACTATTACAGTTTTGTTCATTTGTTTAATTTTATTTGTTTAACTTCAGTAATTTTATAATTTTTCTATGTTTTCTTAATTTTTTGGCTACACTTTATTTTAAGATGTCCTTGTTACAGTGTAATTATATATTTAAGTACGCAGTAATATTAATTATCTACATACACTTATGTGGTTATGGTTAGGAAGGGGATTAGGGTTTTTCTTAGGGTTACTTGCATGCAATTATGCATAATTTATTGTTATTATAATAGTAATTACTTGAGTAATCATCTTTGAGAGCAAGGGGGCCCCCTGGTGTTTCGGGGGCCCTACGCAGCTTGCGTATTCTGCGTATAGAGAGGATCAGCTCTGGAGATAATTTGTGTGTGTGTGTGTGTGTGTGTATTTATATATATACATATATATATATATATATATATGTATGTTCAGTTAACAATATAGCTGCACTGAACTTTTTTAACATTTTATTTTAACGAAATAATAATATTATTATAAATATATATTAGAACTGGTTAAATAACTACATATTTAAAGTAATATTGAATACATTTCTTAGCTGACCTTTGGAAGGTGTGGCGTTAGTTAATTTTGGACCCTTCATGAAGGAATGGGCGGTCGCGCACATTTCACACAGGCCACGCGCTATATTTGGAACAAGCTGCGCGCGCTCCCGCGTGCCTGCTCTCGCGCGGGCCGTCAGTGTCAAACAAGACACCTTTACACCGCTTTTAACCGGACTCGTACAGCAATATCCAAAAATAGGTGGTCTTCTCTTTACTGCGCCTTCGCTTTGTCTGTCCACCGGTCGGACTGCGATTAGAGGGAGCGTCGCGTCTTAAATAACCGACCTCATTTCATCCTACGCGGGATCCATGAGCATGCGCGGGAAGCGGGGACGCGCGTCACGCGGAGAAGCTGGACTGTAGTGCACGCGCACAAATGGACGCTGGCACGCAGGTAAGAGACGGCAGGTAATAGAGTAAAGCTTCTCTCAGGGGTGTGAAGCAAATGCATGCGTTAAATATAAAAGCTTGAAGGAACGAATTAGGCAAGACACTGAGTTAAACCAATTTGTAGAAGTGGTGATGCAATGTTTTTTACCGTTGTTTACAAAACTACCATGGTACTGCTGTGGTATTACCTTGTCAATCTGGGAAATTTAATATAATGAAACCATAGGGGTTTGGAAGTCCAATGAGATCGACATATATGCGTGATGTACTGTTAGCATACCTGGGGAAAAAGGTCAGGGAATGAAAACAACAATTCATATAGATACAAATAATAGTTAGATAAAAACAGAGAAACAGTAGTTTTCATTACATGTACATGTATATAATAATTTGATTATGTGTTTATATGTTATTATTATTGTGGTTAATGAGAATTACGTGTTTAATTATATTAAATAAAAACATTCTGTTACACAAAGGAAAATGACTGCATCTCAACCTGCAGTGTGGTGTCAAAAATGACTAGTTTGCAGCTGGTGGGAATCATGAAGGCCATATAAGCTTCTGCGCTTGGATTTTAGTCTAACTACCGTTTTAAGACAGACATGTAATGAGAGAACTATGGTTTGATAAGATAATGCTTACAGGGCTCTAGACTAACTTTTTGCACTGGGTGCACTGGTGCGCCTAACTTTTTTTCTTAGGTGCACCGGCACAAAAGTTAGGTGCACCCACATTTTCATAAAGGCAATATTTACTAGTAAACGATTAACTAACAATCAGGTCAACATAACGTTCTTTATTTGAAGCACAATTCTACAAGAAAGGTAACTTACTGAAAAAGTGATGGTGCTTAAAGTGCTTCACTGAGCTAATATTTAAACTTAAAAACATCTCAAGATAAATTAAATAAAAAGAACATCTAAATTAAGTGTTTTAAGGCTGTCAAACTGAACATCTCATGGCTCAATGTATTATGGACTATCCTCCATTGCAGTCGCATGCCCCTCGGGTGGCCAACTCCTGTAGTTTGTCCTCGGCTAAACCAGCTGAACACACTCTCTCTAGCATCAACATCTTCCAGACTTGACCCCTCTACACTGATTCTTATCAGATCTTCCACTGTGTCTGAATGAAGGGATGCTCTAGTGCAGTGCTTCTTAAACCCTCCCCTTAAACCTATTAAAAAATCCTTCAAAATATACCACATACAACATTCTTCTAATATTATTATGACTTTTCTAACTTCGAGAACCATTGTAGGGCTCCAGACTAGCATTTAAGGACACCAGCACCAGTGCCTTTAAGTTCTACAGAACCAGCACCTGACAGTAAAGCACTCACCCATGTCACACATGTACATCTCAGAGATGTCTACATTTACATATTCAAGAGGTATTTTTAAGTGTGTTTGCTCATCTGCAATACGTCTCTAATATGATTCCAGTAGATGTAAATATCAAATAGAGATTTATTAAATGCATGTAAAACTGCTTCTGAGACGTTTATCAGATTACACAGATGTTTCCCAGATCTTTAGCAGACGTCTTACAGATATACTTGTGCTGTCTGGGTAGTTGAGATGCAGTTCAAAATTTACTTTTATCAATGTCATTCATAATGTCTAAATATAATTTAATATATATATATATATATATATATATATTAGGGAGTGGAAATGGCTGACAAGCCTATAAGTACTTCTCTGCAGCCATCTAATAGTGGTAATTTAACGTTTTTATTTTTAAATAAGTGTTTGCTTTCCTACATTATGAAACTTTTAGTTTTATAAATGGGGCAACCTATGAAGGATGAACAAATAATGTCATCACATTAAAAATAACTTTAAAATTCGGTAATACTTAAAGCTTTGAAGTGCTGGGAAAAGTTGTGTGAAGCATTTAAAAACAGTTTAAGACATTAGACCATCTCTGCCACAAGTTGTTCCTGTAACGTTAGTTATATTAAATCCATGGTGAATGGTGGAGACAATGTTTATCCTGTTTCCACATCAGTGGCGTTTGTTCTGATGTCTGTAGCTTTAACATAATTCTGTGCCGAATTTGAATGCTTCTCACAAGATTTGACAAAGATGTTATTGAGTCTACTTTCTTCACTGTATCTCGCAGCGCTGTGTATAACGGTGTCGCGTGATCGAGAGCAGCCCGCGGCTCCGGTCCGAGCAGATAAACGGTCTGTAGCCCAAACGAGTAGCGCGGATTCGTTCCGCTTTCGGTTCGTTTGTCCGATGTAGCTCTTGTAAATCGGGCATGAAGAGAACGCAAAGCTGTTCATTCCATTTTTGGAACTGAGAAACAACCTTTATTTGACTGAATGCGCATTGCGATGACGTCACAAGACGCGTTTAAGCGCAAAATCTGCGGCAATTTGGAAAATAGCGGAGTTTGCTTGATCTTGCGATAAATTCAGCGATCGCATAATCCTGGAGGGACTGTCAGACATTCACTGAATAGAGCAGATTCAGAGAAAGAGCTGCGTGCATCTCTACTACTAACCTCTCTCTCTGTTTGACAGCAGCAGCACACGCATCTTCAAACGCACACACACACACATACAGGAATATCTGGACCACGGCCAATCAGAGGGGGGGTCCGCCCTTCACTATCTCTGATTGGTTTAGACCACGATATGAGACTAACGTGTCTGTTGTCGAACAGCAGAGAGACTTTCTGAGTCGCGGAGACTTTTGTTTTGTTTTCTCGAATGGCTGGACGCACCAGTGCGACTAAAGTTTTTTTTTAGTCGCACCCTTGAGAAATTAGGTCGCACGTGCGACCAAATTGGTCGCACTCTAGAGCCCTGGCTTATCAAAATTGCTACCTGATTTGCATTTGGTAATTTAAATTTAAGAATTGTAATTTTGGAGCAAATTAGTCCTCAAAAGAAAATGTAATGTTGTACTTTTTTGTTCCCGACAGGATGATTGCCATGAGGACTGTATAATGAACAGCATAGGTAGGTCGATGAACATTTCATAAAGTCTGTTAGACGATGGGTATTCTTTTACACACAGTATCTTCAGTATTCAATGTTGTTTGGTGTGTTTCATCATGTCTCCAGACCCCGATCCAAATGCAGAAGCTTATATGGCCTTCATGAAGAAACACTGTTGTTATGATGCAATTCCCACCAGCTGCAAACTAGTCATTTTTGACACCACACTGCAGGTT
Organism: Oxygymnocypris stewartii; assembly: GCA_003573665.1. Lineage (NCBI taxonomy): Eukaryota > Metazoa > Chordata > Actinopteri > Cypriniformes > Cyprinidae > Oxygymnocypris > Oxygymnocypris stewartii. The sequence continues at coordinate 2,858 of QVTF01025314.1, read as the reverse complement.
GGGATGCAGTAATATTTCATTAACAAAATGATTTAATTTACCGTAATATAATAAAAATGACCACAATAATTCAATATTTGTATAGAAGAGGAGAACACATCTTTTGTGTCGATACAGGTGAAGAAGGCCTTCTTTGCTTTGGTTGCGAATGGCCTGAGAGCGGCCCCTTTATGGGACAACAAATTACAGAGATTTGTGGGTAAGTCTGATCAGAGCGTGTGCTTGTTAGTTTTATCAGTATCAATTGTTTTCTTGTTTCCTTCATTCCCTTGCCTTTTTCTCCAGGTATGCTGACGATCACAGATTTCATCAATATTCTTCACCGGTATTACAGGTCACCCATGGTGGGTTGCGATCTCTTCTCTAACGATCACCTTCTGTTGTCCTTCGTGGCTTGAATCATATTGATTTTGCATTGGACTGTCGCATGAGACAGATATTGTTTCGTTGGTAGATGATAACAAAGTGACTTGAAATAGTATTCGGCCTCAGTCTTTTCATGCAAATGATTTCTTCAACCTGATGTTTTGAGCCTTTTAAATGTAAATCAGTCAACTCCGCAACAATTAAAACAATAATGAAAAAATAATTCCCAATTAACTGAGTTTTAGATCAAAACAAAAATTGAATTTTAAATATATTTTGTATATACAAATTGTGGGTTCACTAAAATTTTCTCATTTAATACTCTTTTCAGCAATGATACATTCAATTGATCAAGTAAAGACATTTATAATGTTACAAATATTTCTATTTCAAATAAAAACTTTCTATTCATCAAAGAATCTTAAAGAAAAATGGGTAGCACTTGATTTTACTGTCCTGTTTTTCAAGTACATATTATAGTAATTACAATAACTAGGTTATAACCCTGAACCTTCCCTTACTCCATGTAGTAACCTTATATTACCAGTACTTTCTTAGGTACGTTCATGCAGGTACACGTAGTGTAAAAATAAAGTGCAACTGAAAAATGTATTATAACATGTTTCCTACAAAAACTATTAAGCAGAACCAACTATTCAGCATTGATAATAATAAGAAATGTTTCTTGAGCAGGAAAATATGATAATGATTTCTGAAAGATCATGCGACACTGAAGACGGGAGTAATTATACTGAAAATTCAGCTTACATCACAGGAATAAATAACATTTAAAAATATATTCAAATGAAAAAAAAAATTTTACATTGAAATTTGATTGTATCTTCGATCAAATAAATGCAGCTTTAGTGAGACTTTATTCAAACTTAAAACACAACATGACTGACCCCAACATTTTGAACAGAAGTCTCTATTTATATATATATATATATATATATATATACATTAACTGTATAATTATTATATATTTTGTTGTTGTAGGTTCAGATCTATGAATTGGAGGAACACAAGATCGAGTCATGGAGAGGTGATTCATTTCAAAGTAAATCACTACACAGATGATGTTAGCATGTCATACGCAGCTATCGTATACAGCCACTGCCAGTTTGATCAAGATGATAAAAGTCCTACAAGCATGCAATATGTAAAGTGTTTCGCGTGAATCAAAACAAAGAGGTGCTTAAGACCTTGACCAAATGTGATAGTGTAATTGCACTCATGCTTTCTTTCTTTGTGAAAGAGAAAAAAGATGATAGTAATGCTCCTTAAAATGGACTATTTTTGAATAAGCATTCTTTACATTACAGATGTTAGCTTGACATATTTAGTACTGTTTCAGGCTGCCTGTATCCACAGGGCTCAATATATCTCCCGCAGCTGTCGTTGTGGTGATTATAGTGTTTTCCTTGAGATGAACGACTTAGATTTGATTTTTCCCATGTTTCTCTGTTGCTCTCTCTTTCTGTAGATATCTATCTGCAATATCACGATCAATGTCTCATCAGTATCACACCAGATGCGAGGTATGGAAGATATTGCATTTATTTGATCAAAAAATTAGTAAAATTGTGAAATATTATTACAATTTAAAACAACCATTTTCTAGTGTAATATATTTTCAAATGTAATTTATTCCTGTGATGCAAAGCTGATTTTTCAGCATAATTACTCCAGTCTTCAGTGCAGAAATCATTCTGATTTGCTGATTTGTCCTCAAGAAAAAAAAATCAGGATTCATTAATGAATAGAAAATTCAAAAGAGAGCATTTATGTGAAATAGAAAACTTTTGAAATATTATACAGTAAGTCTTTACTGTCACTTTTGATAAATATTATGCATCCTTGCTGAAAAAAGTATTGATTTCTTAAAAAAAAAATATTTCTCAGCCCAAACACGAACAGTAGTATACACTCACCGGAGACTTTATTACGTGCACCTGTTCAACTGCTTGGAAACACAAATTGCTATTTAGCCAATCACATCGCAGCAACTCAATGCATTTAGGCATCTAGATGTGATGAAGACGACTTGCTGAAGTTCAAACCGAGCATCAGAACGGGGAAGAAAGGGGATTTAAGTGACTTTGAACGTGGAATGGTTGTTGGTGCAGACGGGCTGGTCTGAGTATTTCAAAACTGCTGATCTACTGGGATTTTCACACACAACCATCTCTAGGGTTTACAGAGAATAGTTTGAAAAAGAGAAAATCTTCAGTGAGCGGCAGTTGTGTGGACGAAAATGCCTTGTTGATGTCAGAGGTCAGAGGAGAATGGGCAGACTGGTTAGAGATGATAGAAAGGCAACAGTAACTCAAATAACCACTCGTTACAACCAAGGTATGCAGAATACATCTCTGAACACACAACACGTCAAACCCTGAAGCAGATGGGCTCCAGCAGCAGAAGACCACACCGGGTGCCGCTCCTGTCAGATAAGAACAGGAAACGGAGGATACAATTCACACAGGATCACC
>QVTF01025312.1:0-43101 GCA_003573665.1 Oxygymnocypris stewartii | reverse complement strand
GAAAACATCACTCACCGATGTTCGGAAAGGTACTGTTGCATAATAAAAATGGTATACTTTAGAAATGGGAACACTTTTAACTCACTATTTACCACGACTTTTCCCTCAATAAATTCTTAATTTGCTGCTTATTAATATTTAGTGAGGTAGTTGTTAAATTTGGGTATTGGGTAGGATTAAGGATGTAGAATAAGGTCATGTAGAATAAGGCATTAATTTGTGCTTAATTAGTACTAATAAATGGCTAATATTCTAGTAATATAACAAGCAGCTAGTTAAGAGAGACCCTAAAATAAAGTGTTACCAAAATATAAATGTATTCCCCCAAATTATTTTCCCCAAAAAACACTGCTGAGAACACACAAAAAATGAAGATCTTACTTTGGCTATGTATTCCTTATGCGTATAATCAAAGTTTTCCTTCAGTTTGTTTGGTGGGATGATCCACTCTCTCTTCTGTCTGATTCTTCTGTTGTCCTTCAGACGCTGAAGTGTTCAGTATCTACACAAACACACAAATAACTCAACTGGAGAGCAGTAAACAGGTAATACAACATGCATGCAATATTACAAATGTACTTGACTGCATGATGCAAAATGAAACATTTCTGCTCTAAAAAAACTATTATTACCATGACTTTCCCAATAAATCCAGTTTCACTTTTCATCTCAACCATGGCGAATGACTCTGTTGTCTTCTGGTGTACTTAAAAAAATTAAAATCTTTCTCTCTCTCTCTCTCTCTCTCTCTCTCTCTCTCTCTCTCTCTCTATATATATATAGATATATATATATATATATATTGTAGCTACATTGTTTGCGAGGGTGAAAATAAAGCCATGACCGTGGGAGAGCTGACATTTTAAAGTAATACAAAGCATAACAATAATAATAGTGTTAATAAAGTTTGTGTTAGTTTGAATCAAAATAATTCCCTGATAAATCCCAAGTTGAAGAATCACCAACATATGAACATAATAATTATCTTTAAGGCCTTTTGTTTTGACTTCCTCTGTAATTCCCACCCTGTGTAAAATATGCTCTCTCCCTCTGGCAATCTGCAAGGATGCAATAATTTAACAATAAAATCTATCCATATGAAAAAGGCTATTAAGTGGCTGTATATAAAGTTGTTTAATTAGTGTCCTCCAGAGTTGATTAAACTCCTAAAGCCCTCGCTGACTATCACATCAGTGAGAGAATGAGCACCAGAGAGCGCAAAACACTCAATCCTAACAGAAAATACAGATACAAATACACAATTATCATCTTTTTACACGCATTGATGAAGAAGTGTTCACAGATGGTTTAGAAGAAGAAAAATCATATGAAAGAAACGAAACTTCGAGGATGCAGATTAAAGATTATAGGCTATGCGAGTCAATATAAACACCGGTAACTTTCCAGTCGTTTCGCTCACCGCCAGAATCAGCGCTCCGAGCAGTAAAATCCCCCCGATCTTCGCCATTCTCCGCCGCCGCCGCTGCTGCCGTTACTCGCGGAACTTTGACACGGACTGAAGAGCGGTCAGCGGCGGGCGGAGCAGAGGAATGCGGCGTAAGAGCGCGGAGGGGGGGAGACAGTCCACCGTCACACCCTCAACACTGATAACAACAGCACAAACAATGACTCTAAACCTACTATAAATATAGCCTAAAACATTTACTAGTATTTGATCAAAAATGCATTGTAATAAATGAGACTTGCTGCATTACTCAGCGAACAATGAACGTTCTCAGAACTAACTGAATCTCAAACGTGTTTAATAGAACGTTCAGTCAGAGTTATCTAGCTTTAGGCTACAAATGTTCTCAAAATATTAGCACAAAAGCAAAAGCTTGTTTATACATCAGTTATTAAACGTTTTATGGCCTATTTTAAACGTATGGCATATTAGTTGGATATTCATAATGTTTTTGAAATGTTGTTATTTGTTTCAGAAAACATCCACTAAGTAGCATTCAATGTTTAAAAAATATAACCTGGAATGTTCACATATCGTTCTGATTTTTTAACATTATGGAATTTGGAAAGTTCATTCAGAAACACGGTTTTCGTAGTTTTCATTAGTCTACTAAATGGGAACGATATGGGAAAACATCCTCAAAACATATTTTGTTGGCTCATCTGCCATGATTTTGAATATTCATGCTAAAGATTTCGCAAATTTGACAGGTATTTTAATTTGTTTTACAATTCGTCGTTTTAGTTATTCATTGCTCTTCGTTGACATTCTTATGTCCTTGGTCACTAAGTTTAGACAAAACAAATGACTAACTAGACATTAGTGTGGAATGCGGTGTTAAAGCAGAACTGGACAGTCTTTTGCATTTCTGCCTGGATAACCTTCATTAACGTCTAAAGCATTTGTCTGTTCATGTGTAACTGTGCTCTGATCAGTTTAAATCGCGAGTTCTGATATGAAAACAGACTAATAAAACGGTATAAAAAACCTCTGATTATTTCCAAGGACCATCCTGTCTAAAACATAAAGGAGGATATACTGTATTCTGAAAAATAGTAATGAAATATTATGAAGAAATTAGAATAGCCGATTTATCAAAACAAATTACTGTAAGCACAAATTAAATCTTATCTTTTAAATATTTACTTAAGTTAGCAGTATCTACTTCTATAAGAATATTAGATAAGCATTTTCATTTTAATTCCTATATAGATTATCCACAATCATTCAATATATTATGTGTTTGATAATTTGCCTACAGACACAAATAAGAGGTCTGTCCTGATTTCTAAGTATCTTAAGTTGAATTTTTAAGTACACTGCAAATTTAAAATGCAATATTTAACATCCAAAAAGTTTATATGAGAATCACCATTTACGTGCTGAATCAAGTCAGAATAATGTCTCAGGTATTATCTGTATAAACATTGCGAAAGTGTTAAATAAATGACAAACTCCTGTTTTTTAACAGCAACTAAGGACACTGAATTGTTGAGAAGAGAGCTACAAAATTAACACTGAATCCAGTTTAAAATATAAAGTATGTTCAATTTTGCATTTACACTCATATAGTGTTTATTATACACTAAGGTATTTCATAACAGTTGAAGTTTTCCACTCACCGATCCCATCCTCGCCTTAAACCATTTCATAATACAAAAGACATACTTTCATTGTTTCTTACCAAACAAAAGGAAGCCATGATAAGGCACCCGTTACTTGCTCTTAATATTTTTTTTGGCCAGAATGACTGGAAATGAAGCCAAGGATTGTGCAAGAATGAGGGAGGAAAGGAGTCGATGTGACAGAGTCTATGAGGGACCGAGTTCAAGTTAAAACGGGTCATGTTTGTTAAGTGAATGAAGAGCATTTCCATGTTTTACTCACTAGGCTAAAATAGTCCATGAAAGCTATATGCGAGTTCTGCAAATGAATGTAGAGACCCTCTGCATCACAAACAATGTTTTGTTTCATGAAGGGGACGGTGTCTAGGAATGTTGACAGAATCCTGAATGGAAAAATACAATAGAGGTCAATAGCTACCGTCAACTGTTTGGATACAACACTTTTCCAATATCGTCTTTTGTGTTTAAAAAAACTCATGCAGGTTTGGAACAACATAGAGTGAGTAAATGATGACAGAAATTTCATTATTGGGTGAACTGTCCCTTTAAATACCGAGTAGATCTGTGGTAAAGCATTCATCACAGCACACTGGTCCACTTTAGACATCCTACTAAGTAACTTTGCAACTGCATGTCAGCTAGCAGCCATTAGAGTATTAGTAGCCTGTCTGCTTATGATCTGCTGTCATATATTTTAATAGTAACACTCAGTTTGACTCCAAATACATGTTAACTTGTTCTACTAACCCTAACCTAACAGTCCAGTCTAATGAGAGTTATTGACATTGCTTACAGTTAATAGAAAGTCTAAAGTGGACTTCAAAATAAACTGTAACTCAACATTTAAAAATACTGAACATCACAAATATAGAATATTAATTAAACATTATGTTCAAACCCCCCTGCTTTTAATTGAACGTGGCATGGAAATAGTGGAAGTAAGAATGGTCTTTTTTGATTTCATGGTGACTTTAAGAGAGAAATGAACGACGATACCAGCTCGTATTCTCATACAAATTCACTGTGTGTTTCTTCTCTCTGTAAACAACAAGTTAATAATTCACTCCAATCAGCTAGTGAAGATAAGAGCTCCAGCGAGACTTTCAATAGCAGCTCTGTTTCTGCTCATCTTGACATCTAAATTGACTTTATTTTTATACTGTTACTGATGACAATAGTGTCATTTGTTCATGCAGATTATCAGATTCAATGCTAAACCCTCACTGAGCGAACTAACAGGCAAAAACATCCTATCAGTGATTCCTGAATCAAGAGGTTTTAGTGCAGGGTGGATGAGACGGTGTATGAGAATGATAAGACAGTGGTTGGGTTAGTCATGAACACCCGTGTTCTGTGGAAAGGTGGGAACTCTGCTTATGCATTTTGACCTTTTGAGCTTCTTAGTTTCTATGCATGACTGCGAGCTTGAAGTATGAGTCAATGCATGAGGAGCTACACCCAGTTCACTCCAACCGATGGATATCAAAGATATACAACTCTGGCAGCTTTATAGAGACTGGTCATGTGCTTTTGTATTGGTTTAAGAAGAAGAGCGACGCCATTTCTATGGATTTTATTTGTCATGTGTTTCAAGCAATTGTGAGTGTTGCATCAAAGTTACCTTCTAACTTTCTAGCCTACACCCAAAAATAAATGTTTTATGATATACTTTAATTTTTTTTAGCATTTGCTAGTAAATTTCCCAAATAATTAAAAGACTAACTTGTTTAATTAAATATGAAATTATAAGTAGAATAATGTTTTCTTGTATTGACCATGTAAATTGATCATCAGTTTATTTGTAACCATACACAGTTGTAATATTTAACCTCCTGAGACCCTGCGGCCTCATATGAGGACATTATATTTTAGTGAATTACTCTAGATGAGACTATACATGCCATAGTTTTAATTCTGGATGTCCTGTACAGAGCACATTCTTAAAACAAGAGTATTTTACTTACCCCACTGGCAGAGCATTGTACTTGTTTTAAGCAGAATGCTCTTAATTTAGTCCCACAGCCATTTCAAAAGTCCTTTTTGCTTATCTAGTAAAAGTATAGCCGGATTTAAGAATTTTTAGACATATTTTGACTAGAAACGAGACACAAATTCAAAAAGTAAGATAAGCCGATTTTTGCAGTGCAAAAACATTAAAATGCTAAATAGATTTAGTTTATAGATACATTGTATATAATGAGACAACCAGTTTATGGCCTTACTTGCATATTACAAGATGTAAGTCAAGTTTAAAAAAAAAAAAAAACATATCCTGAAAACTAAAAATGTATTGGTTATTTTTGAAAATCTATTGTTTTTCATGCATTATCATTGATGTATTTTTACTTAAAAAAAACGTCCCAATATTCTCTACCAATGATAACTTATGAACTTTTTTTATGTATATACATTTTTAAAGGTGTCAGGGTTTGGGTGATAGATGACTCAGATGCAGATTATGAGAGAGGGAGAGATTTTAATTCTCGCCACAAAATAAAAACAATATATAACTGCTGCTAGGAAGCGGAGATTCCAGAGCCGGCCGGCAGAATCTGCAGACCACACAAGCTGCCGGATCTCCATGCTACAAATCCTGCAGCACAAGGGAACAGAGGGTAAGAGAGTGATGAGGGCAATCAAAACATAACACGAGCAAGGACAAAACAATCTACTCACAACGAGGAGTAGAATACAGGGACATATAAGGGATAGGGGAGATGAGCGACAGGTGGGGAGAATAAGCTCATGATCCGTGCACTCCTGCTGCACGATGGGCACTGATTGCCCAGACCATGAGCTGCCGAACATGACAGGACTACAAGAGGAGCCGAGAAGGCACCCTGAACCGTGATAGTACTCCCCACCTCAGGGACGCCTCCTGGCGTCCCCAGAGGACTCATGACCATGATGCTGATTGAACTGATCAATGAGAGCGCGGTCCAAAATGTCGCAAGCCGGAATCCAGCATCTCTCCTCCGGACCATAACCCTCCCAGTCTAACAGGTATTGATAACCTCTACCCCTATGCCTCACATCAATGAGCCTCTGCACCGAATAGGCTGGCGACCCTTTGATGAGTCTAGGAGGCGGTGGGGCGGAGATCAGGGGCTGAAGGGGGGAGCGAAAGACAGGCTTGATTTGTGGGGTTAATTTGAGCCGGATCGTCACCGGACAGAACACCTTAGCCACAACAAACGGTCCAATAAATCTGGGTCCCAGTTTACGTGCGGGAAGTCTGAAGTTAATGTCTTTGGAAGACAACCAGACCTTCTGACCACACACGTAAAGTGGTGGCTTGGTACGGTGACGGTCCGCCGATGCCTTGTTCCTCTCGCCAGTCCGAGTGAGGGCTTCTCTTAACCATGGTTAACCTGGAACTCCAAGATGACGGTTCAGCAGACACCACACAGCGCAGAACCCTCTCCAAATCCTGGTTGGCCCGCTCAGCCTGACTGTTAGTCTGTGGGGGATATCCGGAGGACAGGCTCGCGGTCGCCCCCAGCTGTCGACAGAACTCTGTCCAAAACTTAGATACAAACTGGGGACCCCTGTCAGAGACCACGTTGACCGGGAGGCCATGAATGCGGGAAACTTGGTCCAAGACAATAGTCGCTGTCTCCCTCGCTGAAGGCAATTTGGGGAGGGGAATAAAGTGGGTTGCCTTCGAGAACCTGTCCACCACAGTAAGGACTACCGTCTTGCCATTGGAAGGAGGCAAGCCAGTGACGAAACCGGGCTTTGACTGAGGGCTCGCGTTTCCCGGCTGTTGCGTTGGAGCCGGACGGGAAGGTTGAAAATCAGAATGTCCCCCTCTCCCTGAAGGTCTGAAGTTTGTTCGTTTGCTCTGTTTTCCCTGGCAGCGAGGCTTCATTTGAAGAAAGCGCTGTCCTGCGACCTGGGTGCAAGTGATTAGCCACAGATGATTCGACAGGGGGAGGATCTGCCATCGTCGGACGCGATTGGATTGGAGGAAGAATAGCATCTTCATCATCCTCGCCCTCGAGGATGGCCGACAACACTTCGTCCTCGTCATCTTTCTCTCCTTCTTACGGATTCTTGAACAGCGGGGAAAGGATGGGCGACACCCTATCCATCATCTCTCCCCACGAGCTGCTGGCCTGCGGACAATCCATCGGTTCCTCTTTGGGTTGAGCAGAGAGCCATGGGTCCGACTAACCAGCTACTGCCACGTGGAGTCTCTGCTCTCGGGTTTTAAGCGAGAACTTCAAGCAGTGAGGACAGACCTCAGGGTTGGACAGCGATGCCTGAGCGTGTTTAGCTCCCAAACAGGAGATGCTGAGGCCTTCTGAATCCTTTGTGGAAATCCACTTTCCGCAAGCACACGGATGGGGATGATGACCTTTTCCTCCGGGACTCTCCGGTTCTTTTGCTGTGGCCATGGGGCCTGCACTATCTTTGTACGGTAAGCCAGCCACAACATGACAGTTGTGTACCGAACTATGCTGCGATAGAGAGCTGTCCCTTTTCCTTCTTTTTGGTGCGTGGTAAGCACCTCCAAAACTTTGGAAAAATAAGTAGAAAACCTAGAGTAGAAAACTTGCCGTGATGCGTTAGTCATCTCACTCTAAGTGAAGTCGCTCAACAAACTTTAGGAATCTAGCGTTTGGGACGTTACCCGTGGGCAGTCATGGCTCTAATGGATAGAGTGTCGTACTTGTAACCCGAGGTTGTGGGTTCGAATCTCGGCTCCGGCAGGAATTGTCCACGACTGAAGTGAGACCCTTGAGCAAACCCCCAACTGCTCCCCGGACGCCGCAGCGTCGGCTGTCCACTGCTCCAAGTGTGTGTGCACTTGGATGGGTTAAATGCAGAAAACATATTTCACTGCTGGTTATACTCTGCATAAGTGTATGTGACAAATAAAGCTCATCTGAGCGTAATAATAATACCTTGCGGCTCCATCTTTATACTGTTAAGCAAATGATTCCTGAAGTCTGCTGAGCCAGCTTCCGAAGTCTTCACGGGGAAGAGAGCGAGAATGACGAAGCGGCAGGTAGCTGCGGTTTATATACAGGGAGGCGGGACTCCCTGATCGCTGCAGCGATTGGTCTGCCATTGTCGGCAGATGTGGTGTTATTGGAGCTTCCGCGATCGGTCTGAGGCGTTCCCATAGTGAGATACCGAACGAACATTAGAAAGAGAATTGCTTTTTCAAAATATCCCATACTATGGAAGCTGCTCTCAAATAATAAGAAAAAGTTGTGAAATAAAAAAAAATAAGAAATTGGCTAACTGTGAGATGTAAAGTAACATTTTCAAGATATAAAGATGTAATTGCTAGATATTAAGTCGCATTGATTGTATTGCATCTATTTTTGATAATTGCAGCTTTATGTGCAAGAAGGTCAGAATACATTGGTGTTTGTGTTACTTGAGTAAACAATAGTCAGAAAACATATCTGTGTGTCATGTGGAGCTTCTTTTTTCAATTCTTTACACACTTTTGCTGCATCTTTGGTGCACTGTCCCAAAGATCTAACCATGAAACCCTCGGAAAAGAAAATTGTGTTCAAAACCATATTGTTTACTGCAACATGGCAAGCTATCACTATAAGCCTGTTGTATATACATACATATAAAATATAGTGTATATGGTAGGTAACTAATTTCTAAATGTACAGTTGATAGATGCAATTGTTAAAAAACAAACAAACAAAAAAACAACAACTTCAAATTGTTTTGTCTTCTTTTTGTTGTTGTTAACAGTGGATTGCGAAGTGCATTACTGCCACCTGCTGCTTGGTTGGTCCAGAAACACTGTATTTTTCTGTCTATTTGTCAGGCCTCATGGATGGCATCAGATGAGTCATGTCAGCTTCACTGTAGCTACAAGATATAATTGCATTGTTTAAACTATCTTTAAATAACAATGAAAACATTATAGTCGGTGTTGTGAAATGCATGATCAAAAGCATGTAAAACCTTAAGAAATTGGGTGATTGGGGGATAATCATCATTAACATGCTGCATCAAGTCAGAATAATGTCTCAGGTATTATCTTTATAAACATTGTGAAAGTGTTAAATACATTACAAACTCCTGTTTTGTAACAGCAACTAAGGGCACTGATTGTTGTGAAGAGAGCTACAAATATAACACTAAATCAAGTTTAAAATATAAAGTATGTTCAATTTTACATTTAATCTCAAATAATGTTTACCATACACTAAGGTGTTTCATAACAACTTAAGTTTTCCACTCATCGATCCCATCCTCGCCGTAAACAAAAGGAAGTCAAGATAAGGCATCCATTACTTGCTAGAAGGCAAATATAGCAAACCTCCAAGCTCTATGAGCAGTGTTTAGCAAAATAGTTTGCAAGAACAGTTATAGCAAACCCGTTATGAGCAAAGCTGAGGAGAAAGCCACCAGGTCCACTTGGATCAAGAGGGCCAGAGTTTTAAGTGTTGAAAAGGGTCTGATCAACTCTGGGAGGGTTGACGAAAGATGACCTAAACACCAGAGGACACCAAGTTACATCAACGGCGATGCGTCCCAGTGCATGTATCAACATATGTTTTCTAACAATGTATCTTTGACATCTGAAAGGCCACATCTGCTTATCCCACATGATGATGACACATACAAGGAGAAGTCATGGCCTAATGTATTTTCCCTCCTCGTTGCTCCCTCTGCTGGTGACCTTTGCGAATGTTAATGAGTTGAGTAACATTTCCCCCCCACACATTTTCCCATTTGTTACCCGTTTCTGTCAGAGAGGACCAAGAAAGATAAGTAACAATTAATTATTGAAAATGAAATAACTTTTAGTTAAATGAAAACAAGATATTTTTTAAGACAATGTAAAAATAATTGCATTTCATTAACAATTATGCTAATCTTTCTGCGCAGGGGGGTGGGGGGTGCAATTGCAGACTGTACATAGAGATGCTTTAAATGTTGCTATTTATAATATAATCAATTTAAACTGAAATTAAATGTTACTGGTGCGGTAAAATGGCAAGTAACATAAGGTAACTGCATTAGAATATTCATTTTGCACCATGTTGCACACATGGATATGGGAAATGTAAATTCAAGCATTATATTGCACTTTACACATGATATATACACAATTTTATCTTGAATTTAACCAAGGATAGTCAAGGCTGCACAAATGGCATTTGGAATTCCCCCTGTGTGACCCGCAGGAACAAACCATTGTTAGTAAACAGAGGTGTGCAGTGCTTTTCTAGCGTGTATATTTAGTGTTAATCGGGACCTTATGCTTTAAATGCTAAGTGCTGGATAATATAAATCCTTAGTTATATTTTAAGCGTCTTGATTCTTGATTCAGTCTTGTCAGTTTTTCTGTTTTGAGTGCGATGAGAAGACGCGACGCCCCCGTCTGCTCTGTGCGCAATGGATCGTTCTGATTTCGCAGCTCCGCGTGTTTGTTCTCGCTCAGTGTGTGTTTGAGTGTTGACCGTTGCGGTTATTTTAATTGACGATTAACGAACATGTCTGTGGCGTTCGCTCCGCACCGGCAGCGCGCTAAAGGCGACATAACTCCTGCCGGGATACAAAAGGTAATTTAATTTAATCATTTTTCAAGCCGAATGAAACCGAGGGTAACGGCGTTTGCATTAACGTTAGTGGGCTCGGCTAGTTAGCTGCAACGTCTCTCCCGCCAACACCATATAACACCATAAAGAAAACATTTTAGAGAGATGTTTGTCATCGTGTTCAACAGCAACTACCGAATAAAACATGAACAGGTCGCCCTTCTGATCTTGAGTCGTTGTTTGGCGTTTAAAGGTTTTAAATCGCCTCGGCTTTGCTGTGTCTTTGTTAGCCGCTAACGTTAACGTTACACGCTCGGCTCTCTGATGAATCACAATAGAGGATTGTGTAAAAGCGTCGCAGTGTACACGGTCAAACATAAATAATTGTGCCAGCGATGTCTAATTACTGCACACCTGCTTTTATTATCAATCGTATGTTTTGTTACAAGCGCGTTTGCTAATTGGCGACTTCTCCTTAACGTTATATTGATTACGCGGGTCTGATTTGATCAGCCCACTTATTCTTTGGCTTTACATTATTCCTGTCAGATTTAATGAACGTTAGTCAAACATTTTTTGTAACGTTAGTTTTATCTGTTTTCAACTCCTCATGTAGGACTTGATCAGTCGAGCTTTATGATTCAGTTTTGTGATCCAGATCTGATTTGGTCAGTGAAGCTTTATTCTTCGGGTTTCTATTACTCATGTCTGTTGATCAGTGTTCCCTGCTGCTGTAATTAATAATCTTTAGGTTTTACTTTAATAATGAGCGGCTGATTAGGCCAAGCCATGGCAGTATTTGAAGGTAACAGGTTTATTTGTGTTATCCAGCGGAATAAAGCACTGATTTACTGGCTCTCGATGACCAAAAACTGGTGCTTGCTTTGTTGTTTTCGCGAATTTGCACATTTTGTGTGTATGCTTGTTTCACGAATCATTCCCAAAATTGCGATGATTGATGTAATGACCTGTCCTGACTCTGACTGATGTGTAAACCAGCACTTTGATTATTTCAGATCAGTGTTCAGACTCATTCACATTCATCATGTTGAACTATAATTTAAAGAGTTTATAAATGCAGAAACAACTCAACAGAAAGACGTTTCTCGCCATTGCATGATACACAGTCCTTTTATTGCATTGCATTCAATACAAACGTGGCACTGAAGATTCTGCATCAGCTGCAGAGATACAGCAGCGAGAGTATCAGTGCAGGACACATTGAAATATAGAGATCCATAACAGGTACATTACAAAATAACATCCAACATAACAACAAAATAATATTCATTTCCTCACAGCTACCGAAAACAGGCATGGCATAAAAGCTTGGTCTTGGGGTTTGATATCAGCATTGTTTTCACAATCACAATTAATAGGAGAATCAGTATTTCTATGGCTTATAGTGTTACATGGACCTCTTTTGATGCCCGGTTCTTCTTTTACCGGGTTTTCATTATTTAGGTCTGATTTGATTAGCTACGCTTTAGATTGATTAATATAAACATGCATACTATTAGGCTTTTACTCATTTTTTCTGCATTATTTAGTTGTTTTTCTATCTTAATGTGTAATTAACTTTGACGTTTCATTTGCAGTTGCTGGATGAAAACAATCAGTTGATTCAGTGCATCATGGATTTCCAGAGTAAAGGGAAAACCGCTGAATGTTCACAGTGAGTTCTCGGTCTTTCATGCTTTTCATTTGTTTATAGATTGTTTTTAAACCTTTGTTTGTCACGTTAAAACAGTTACACCGAGGTACTAGAGGACAAACATGCATGTCAAAAATATGAAAGACATAATATATCAATATAGTTTTTTTCCCATGCACTGTCAGATTTCTTCACCAGCATCAGTCCTGATCATAATAACTACCAGAAATACATTCATTTTCAGGATTTGAAACCTTTAAATGCCGGTTTGTTTACATAAAAAATAAAAACCTTACCATTCTAAAACACCAATTTCCATAATCTTCTATTTTTATAATATCTGTTTTTTCCCTTGAAATATTCATGGGTGAATATTTGCTCTTTTGGTCAAATATTTACTCTATTGGTTTAACTAATACAGTTTTAAATAAAATAAACATTTTGAAAATTTGCTAATGGAGTGAAAGCATTTTCAAAAAGTAAAGTGATATACGGTCAAGTATGGTGACCCATACTCGGAATTTGTGTGTTTGCATTTAACCCATCCAAAGTGAACACACACACAGTGAACACACACACAGTAAACGCACACACAGTGCACGCACACACACACTGAACACACACACACACAGTGAACACACACGCACACACACACACACACACACACACACACACACACACAGTGAACACACACACACGCACACAGTGAGCGCACACACAGTGAACACACACGCACACACACACACACACACACACACACACACACAGTGAACACACACACACACAGTGAACACACGCCCGGAGCAGTGTGCAGCCATTTTTGCCGCGGCGCCCGGGGAGCAGTCGGGGGTTCGGTGCCTTGCTCAAGGACACCTCGTCGTGGTATTGAAGGTGGAGAGAGTGCTATACATTCACTCCCCCCCCCACCTACAATCCCTGCCGGACCGAGACTCGAACTCGCAACCAGTCCGACTCTGTAACTATTAGGCCACGACTTCCCCCATAACTAATTAACAGATAATGCATGATTTATGGCACTGTGATTAAATATAGTGGTTTTAATGGATTTTAATGGGAGCCATTTTTGTCCTTAAGGTGCTGAGTGGAACTGTTTTTTGTACCTATATTAAAAATAGGAAATGAGGGTGAAATATTGGAATTTCAGTGCAAAAAACACATTTATGCAGTTTGCATTAACTGCCAAAAATTATTATTTCACCCAAAAATTCTTTCATAATTAATTTACCCTCAAGTTGTCCTAAACATATATGAGCTTCTTTCGTCTGCTAAACACAATCAAAGATACTTTGAAGAATGTGGGTAAGCAAACAGTTGTTGGTCCCCATTTATTTCCATATTATTGAAACCAAAAATACTATGATAGTCTGTGGCTTCCAGCAACTGTTCAACATATCTTCTGTGTTCAGCAGACGAAAGAAACTCATACAGGTTTGCAACAACATGACATGATGGAGAGTAAATGATGGACTATACCTTTAAGACATACCGTAGTGTTTATTTCACATTCTCAAATGATTCTTTTCCCAGTTTACTCAGTGATCAAAGCTCTTTTCTCATTGCTCTCTGGCAGCTACCAACAGATGCTCCACAGAAATCTAGTGTATCTGGCCACAATAGCAGACTCCAATCAGAACATGCAGTCTCTGCTTCCCGCCGTGAGTATCTATTCCCAGTCTCCCATCTCATACATTGGCATGTATTGGCTTTAGCTATGGTAAGAAACCAGA
Source organism: Oxygymnocypris stewartii (assembly GCA_003573665.1). Classification (NCBI taxonomy): domain Eukaryota; kingdom Metazoa; phylum Chordata; class Actinopteri; order Cypriniformes; family Cyprinidae; genus Oxygymnocypris; species Oxygymnocypris stewartii. Next base: position 29,083 of record QVTF01025312.1, on the reverse strand, counting down.
ATATATTTATATTTAATGTGCATAATTCAAATGATCTGTATTAGTGATGCGCGGATGATGGTTAGTTATATCCGCGGGCGCTGCGGATAATCCGCGGGTCGGGTAATAAAAAAATGCATTCTGATTATTTGCAGATGCATAAGATAAATCATAATGCAAATATCAACTACATTTTCTAAAATATGAACGTGTGTTAAATAGGCTACAGAAATTGTATAAACTGTAAATTAACAAAGTTATTCAACCACACAATTAGTCAAGAGCAGTGAGGGATTTTCTCTATTCGTTGTTTATGATTAATGACCAGGCGGCTTGACACAAGACCTATTTCACAGATCCAGTACTGATACGCATGCATTTGTACCATTTTGACGTCATTTTGTGTGTATTTGGCCTGCTTTGGATGTGACTGAGCACACAGAAAAGGAGAGAGCGAGTACCGAAAGGCTTAAAAATACATGCAATTAATACATTTTTGTGACGACGCAACAATGACCGATTAGGCAATTGACAATTCTGTCAACTGTACCGAAACGAGCTTAAAGTCTTGTATCGCAGCGTTCAGCTCTAGATGCGCCGATGTGAAGAGAAGGTCAAAGAGAGAGACTCGGGGCTGAATCACTCACGCTGTTTTCAAACGACTGATTTGATCTGATGGTTTGTGTGGATTTATTTACTCATCTAACCTACACGCTAAATTTAATAAATGTTTTGCAGGAATTTCCCTCACTTTAAAGTCAAAAGCTGCGGGATGAGCAATGCTATATATGCACAATACCGTGCTGAAATTCAGGACCTGATGAAACATAATTCGATTGTACAGAGAATCGTGAAACATGACTTTTCCTAAACTTTTTATTGGTTTTATTTATTTTTTCCAAAACTTTCCAGGCCTGGAAATTGCTGTTTTAACATTACGTGGCTTTTTCTGGGTTTTTCATCACCGTATGGAACCCCGAATGTGACGGGTGCGGTTATCTAAATCAGACAGAAATATAGGTGCGGGTGGATAATTCGGGTGACGTTTAAGCTCATCCGCGCATCACTAATCTGTATGATGTCACACAGCATGGTTTGAATTGAATGTAAGATTAGATTGCCCTTGAAAAAAGGTAGCAGGGATATTGTTGTAGGTTGACACAAAGGAAATTATAAGTATGAGTATCAAATTTAATTAACATAAAATATACTAGATTGTTATTTTGGCTAACAGGAATCATTATTAAATTGCCAATTAAATAAAAACTGATAAATGAATGTATAAATAGCTGAGTGAAATGAGTGGTTGAGTAAGTGTCTCTGTGTCTCTCTGTAGCCGCCCACTCAGAACATGCCCATGACTCCGAGTGGAGCGACTCCACAGCTGGCCCACGGTCACAGTATGCCTTCAGACGGGCCGCCCGCTGCCACACATGCAGAGCCAGATGAACGGACAGATGCCAGGTACATTCAGCGCACTCACCGGCAAACTCCAGCAGCTGAGGAAAAACTCAGTCCACTCTGGCAACTTCTCCAAACCAGTGTTCATGTCGTTGACAATTATTTTCTTCATATACTTTTGACATTTTCTCACAGACGATAACTAAATAAAAGACAGTTTTTAATGACAAAAACAAAAATATACTCTCATTTTAGTCAGCGAATAAAAAACAAGATATCCGCTATCCCAGGGATCCTCAAATCTGGCCCATTCCTGCAGAGTTTAGCTCTAACCCTAATCAAACACACCCGAGCGTGCTAATCACAGTCTTCAAGATCATTAGAAAAGCACAGGTAGGTGAGTTTGATCAGAGCTAAACTCTGCAGCAGATTGGCCTCCAGGGAAAGATTTGAGCAACCCTGCGCTATCCAGTCGAATTTAGGCCCAATCCCATTTTCTACCCGTAGATCTTCCCCTTTCTCCTACCCCTCCATTTTGTGCGTTCATGTGAAAGGGGTAGGGGTCTCTCAAATCTCTTGGTTGGAGTCGTAGGGGAAGGGCCAGATAGCCCTTCAAACGAAGATTTTCCAGGCCTACACTTCAAACGAAGCGGTATGAATTCAGTGTTTCCCACACATTGATTTATTTGTTGTGGTCCGCCACAAATACCCATCGCCCGCTGCCCATCACACACGAGCACGGCTTCAGCACTATATTTAGCAACTTTCAGGCCCTTTTAGTGGCTTTTTTCCATAAAACATACATACTGACAAACCTAGCGACAGATTTTCAAATAGTTGTATCTCAGCCAAATATTGTCCGATCATAACAAACCATACATCAATGGAAAGCTTTAAAACTGACCCTTATGAATGATTTTGTGGTCCAGGGACACATATTAAATATCGTTACGGTCATGTTTTGCGGAGGTGAACTGACAGCATGGAAGCTCTTTCATGGGATTTAAATTCTCCGCTGTAAGACGACCTCATGCATAATACAGCGCAGTGATTGATCATAAGAGTTCGTTCTTATTAATAATACTTATGAATAAGACACGTACTCTCCAGCCACGGCAACCACTCCAAATTAACGCATATACATCACTTTCCGTGACTTTAACTTAATCAGAAGAACAAAATGGCTCCATAAAATGAAAAAATAACCACTTTTCCAACCACTTGAGTGCTATTGTTGTTTTCACTGATGTGCAACCCGTACATATATGTTTGCATCTCAAAAAAAATGTGTTTTAGGGTTTCATGACCCTTTAATCTCTGTCTGCTTCTGCAGGTCCAACCCACATGACCATGCAGGGCCCGGGGCCCAACCAGACACCCAGCATACCCAGCGGCTCCATTAACATGCCACCCAGCAGCCATGGCACCATGGGGGCTTATAACCACACAGTGCCCTCCTCGCAGGGAATACCGTCACAGGGGCAGATAAACATGAGCCAGGGGCAGCCCATGGCCAACTACGGCCCTCGGCCCAACTTGAACATGCAGCCCAGTCAGGGTACTCATCTGAAAACCATGTTTTAGCAATAATATCAACCACATAATCAAAAAAACAGTTTGCTATGAGTGCTTGTGTTTTCTAGGGCCTATGATGCACCAGCAGGCTCCTTCCCAACAGTACAACATACCCCCTTCTGGTGGCAGCGGGCAGCATTTCCAGGGGCAGCAGAACCCCATGGGCATGATTGCTCAAGGCAATCACGTGATGGGACAGAGGCCCATGCCTCCCTACAGGCCACCACATCAAGGTATGCTGAAATCTCCTGATACAATATTGATTCACTCAGTTTTTGGTTGTTTTAATGTCTGTTTGGTGTGTTTTTCAGGACCTCCTCAGCAATATCCTGGTCAAGAGGAATACTACACGGAGCAAATACAGCCACGGAGGACAGGGGGCGCCAGAGGGTAAGATGCGTTCTCTTGCTAAATGATTTGTACTGCTACAGTATAGCACAGATAATCTTGACCAAATCATTCCTTAGGTTGGTGGGTAATGTTATGTCCATTTTGGGACAATATGATCTACACCCACTGCCGAATAGGCCACCCCGGTCTAACCTTCAAGTTTGTTCACAATTAAACTCTACAGAGTAGCTGCCTTTTAATTTAGGGCCCCATAAAATGAATATTGTTTTTACCTTCAACTCTGTTTTGTTCCTTTAATTTTTTTCTGGATTCTGTTTTATGATTTATCATAAGTAATGGTGTGTAACGAAATGAATAAATCAAATAAACAATTGTAAATGTTAAAATGTAATCAATAGGGATGTAACATTCACTCAGCTCACGATATGGAGCTTTTATGTAATGCACAAAACACATGGATATACAAAACAACAGCTTATCCCACAATACACAAAGTTAGCGTCGGCTGAAAATCAAAATAGCAACAGACAACGAGCAAGGCATCTCCGGCATTGTCTCAGCGTCTTCCTTTTATGGATCCCGGTAGCCACTAGTTGGACGTCATCGCCTCCAACGATGACTGGCAGGAGCAGAGCCAATGGAGCAGGGAACAAGGGAGACGAGAGAGGGAAAAACAACGACACAAAACTGCACTAGCCGTTAACAGATTCGATTCATGATTTTGATTTCACGATTCAATTTTCTCACGATTATTTTTAACAAAATGAGATATTAAAGACAAATTTTATAGTAAATGAAAAGGCGCCCTTTTATTAGGCTATTGCTGCACGTTTCTTTGTGAAATAACAATGTTATGTCTCAAAATTCTCAGAAAAATCTCTGAAATTTTAAAACAAAACCCAAATCAAATAAATCTCTTCATATTAACAAACTAAGGCTTTGTCTGGGCTCTTTCCATTTAAAATTAGAGGCAAACTCTAGATTTAGGGTGCCTCGATGACTAAATGACTAAAAAAGTAAAAGTAACTGAACGCGACGCCAGTTTGAACGCTGAATGGAGGATGACAGACAGCCGCAGCAGAGAAAAGCTTACGTCAACTTGCATTTAATATGATCTGTGCCTCACATTAAACTGTTGCAACGGCGTCAGAACACTGTGCATTAAAATGTTATGGTGCTTTATAATGTTTTTGTGCTTTCGTGGTGCTTAACAACACAGAATATTGAATTTGGTATCGGTCTCGTCTGACCGATACCCTGATCCGGCAGAAAATACCAGTATCGGAGCGATACCGTTACTGAGTATCGGATCGGTTGCACCCCTAAGTTCAATCATGATCCAAACAAAGATGCAGCGTACATGCAGCATGAGCCGTTTTTAATCTAAATTAGGCTGTATAATTTTGAAATCGGAAGCAAAAGCAGAATGGTCTGACTGTAGTTTTGTGAAACTGTCACATAAAACACATCTGAAGGAAACGGCAGACGAGCTGAATGAGACGCAGATCCACTCTCTGCCAGCAGGTGGCGCTTATGAACGGCAATGATACCGTGTTTCCTGGGTTACTTTAATATGCATCGTTCAGAGGCTAGATGAGAAGAAAATACCACGTAAACTATCCTAAAGACAGTCAGTTCCCCTCAGACATGAATTCATATAAACTCCTACCACTAATTGTATCGCAATTTGTTTAGCATCTCAACCGATTTGAGTCGTCACATATTTGAATCGATTTTCTCATCTTTAAATCCCTAGTAGCAAATTAAAATACAACAAATACTTTGTAACAAAACATTTATTGTTTGAAACGCTGCGCAGCATAACTGTAAATGAAAACATGACTGAATAAATATATTAGTTATGTGATATTCCTTAAAGCTATTATTATTCTTTTAAGAAATGCATACTATAGTAATATATTTCTGCCATCATTTTTTTAAGTTAACTGAATTTTGATATTATGCAGCCTTTATTTCTTTGCTGTGTGATCGGCTGTCAGATTAATCCAAATGTCCAGAGCTTAGCATCGTTATCAATGTTAATTTCATGGCAACATTAATGATTTTTTCTCGATAGGATATCATTTATTGCCCAGACCTAGTTGTGCACGATGCAGACACTCTTAGCTGGAGTTCCTGCAAACACAAGGTTCATTGTGCTTAGCAGGTAGCTTTGCTGATGCTTCATGAATTGCTCCTTCCTCTTCCTGTAGGAAACGCACAGTATGGTCAGCAGCAAGAGGCGTATCAGCAGGGTCCACCGCAGCAGCAGGGTTACCCTCCGCAGCAGCAGTACACGGGACAGCAGGGATACCCCGGACAGCAGCAGGCCTATGGTATGAATTATACTGACAGATTCACGTCTGAGACATCGGAAATCAATCATTGACAGCTGCATCTACTATCAAGTTCTGCTTCTGTGTGAATGTAGCAAAAAGAGATTCTGTCTCTTTGTCTGTGTGTGTACAGGTTGGCTATATATGTGATGGCCAACATAGTGAAATATCAGCTTATTTGTGAAGACATCTGCTGTCCTCACTAGTTAGAAAGGTTCAAAATGGTCCAATTTAAGTCTATGATTAAGCATTTCTGACATGGCACAATTTGTGATCATAAGGTTTCTTAATCAGTTAACTGTCTACGTCCCTAGTAAGAATACAGAGATACAATGTGATTTATTCCCATTAGTAATCACTCTTCCTTTTATACCATCAGGGTCCATCTCAGGCTGCTCCTAGTCAGTATCCAAACTACCCCAGAGTCAAGGACAGCAGTATGCAGCCTACAGACCCCCACAGCCCGGACAACCACAAGGACAGCCGCAGCGTCCCTATGCTTTTGACCAGGTGAGAAACCCTCCCGTCACTACAGAGCACTGCTAATGGCGCTTTTCCACTGCACGGTACGGTTCACTTTTGCGGGGTTTTCCAATGGGTACAGTACCTGGTACTTTTTTAGTACCACCTCGGCCGGCGTTCCAAGTGATGCGTACCGTTACCTGAACGTGACGTGTAAACTCTACTGATCACTGATTGGCCGGAGAAAATCGTCATTACTGCGTCACTGAACTTACGACACGAGACCCAACATAGACCCGCTAGATTTAAATCAGCACAGCCAGCGAAGGAGCGGACGCAACTTTGTTTGAACAAACGCACCTTTTTGTATCAACCCAAAAATGTCTGTTTCGTTGTCTGTTGATGAAGTACAGACGTTCCTCTCGTTGATAGCCGAGGAGCGGATCCAAGCACTCTCATAGACCTCTCCATAGCTGTTAAAAACATCCACATGTCGAGAATGAAAAACACAATTCCGTCGATATGCTCCTTTGTTGTGTGTTTGTTTGTGGCGCGTTTAGGATGATGTCACGGCAGTTAGAGGAGGCACAACTATAACGACACGTGAATAATCCCCCCCACTCTAAAGCGGCACTAAACTGCCGTGGAAACGCAAACCGACCCGAACCGTGCCGTAACGAGCCGTGCTGAACCGAGTCGTACCACACAGTGGAAAAGCGCCATAAGATACCTGTGTTAATAGATACTTGGTTTAAATGAGAATGACATTTTTGTTAACTGCTGATGTAAAGATCACCAATTTTGGAACTTATTCTTCATGTGTCTCTGTTGAGCAGTTTTGAGCAGAACCATAAATAATGGCTTAAAAGCTCTTAAATCAGAGCAGAAAGTATTTCATATAAAAAGTCATAGCATTAAATGTTGCATGCCCTGCATCCTTTGAATTTTCTTTACTTGGTCTTATAAAAATACTATGAATAAACTGAATGAAACGTCAATATGGCCTCTAAATGTAGAAACAATATTTTTTGTTTTGTTTTCCAATACAAATATACACTATATTGCCAAAAGTATTGGGTCACCCCCCTTCTAATGAAAGGTTTGACTACTTTAGATATCTCCATGAGTATAAATCTTAATGTTTAATCATATAATGATATTCTAGGGAATCTAATTTTATAGAAACAATTTGGACAGGAGCCTTTTCTATTCTAACATGACAGTGTCTCTGTGTATAAGACAAGAATCAAAGAGAAATGATGATTCAGTCAGTTGTGGAAGAACTTGACTGGTCTGCAGAAAGCAGCTGAACACCTCTGGTGTGACTTTATAACTCATCACCAAACACCAATGACTTGTACATTCATTATACGGACAAAAGTACTGGCCCCCCTTCTTTAGAAGAGAAAAAAACACTTCCAAACTGTGGCAACAAAGATGGGAACATAATTCATGTACTTACAAAATGTATTCCATCTCTGTTGCACCAGTTTTGATTTGAATGAAATGACTGAACCCATATGTACAAGTCATTGGTGTGTATAAGTCACTGACTGAAGAAAAGGGTTCTGTCCAAACTGTTGCTATAAAATTAGATTCCCTAGAATATCATTATCATGGAAAAAATTAAAATCATGGAAATTACTAAAGTAGTCAAACCTTTCATAAGAAGGGGGTGGCAATACTTTTGGCAATATAGTGTATAAACATTCTTAAATAGATATACATTTACTTGGGATTGAGCATATGAGTTCTTGTTGTCTGAGAAACTGAGTAGAAGTGAGTTCATGCATAAGACCAAACATCTGAATTATGACAATTTGTTTCCTTTTGAATTAAGATGATTGTTTGAGGCCATTGGCAGATATGTGTTGTTGTTGCTTTATTCATAAACTCACTTATTTGGATAATTTCCTCATAAAACAAGACTTTTTTTATCTTGCCATTTTGCTTCCCAATAAAATGTATTAATTGAAGAATCTTTTGATAATTTACTTTTTACTTTTGGTAAAATGAGTTACAAAGTTACATTTTGAAACATTGCTGTCAAACTTTGAAGACATTTACATTTAGAGACCATATTGACATTACATTCAGTTTATTAATTAATGCCTTTACTTTGTCTTAAATAGGCCTTAAAAAGCTGAAAAGCTTATTTCTCAGTGAGATATAAAAGAGATATAAAGCTTGAAAACATGAAACATATTTCTTTAAATGTACTTTCATAAAACCTGTAGAAACCCAGGTTGAATCATTGTGACCGTGCTCATCAGCTCCTTTTCACACATTTGTTTCTCACTGTCTTGGACTCATTAAATGAGATGATTAAATATCACTTTTAATCTGTAAAATGTCCATCTGTAAAAGAAACAGTAATGGAAACTAATGTTTTGAGTGTGACACATGACTTTTATCCATCAGTAACACTCTGTCAGTGACTTTGTATCCTTCTTAACAGGGCCAGTATGGCAACTACCAGCAGTAGATGCCGAGCATTTGACTTCCCACCCTAGCATTTCCAATTTGGAGCTGTGTGTGATCTGATGAAGGGCTACTGCGCTCTCAAAACCTCTATACATCACCTATGAAGAGATGAATCTTCCCCGCTAACGTAGACTGGACTCTTCATTCGGCCACAAGCATTTGAACAAACCGATCAACGATTGGCTCGATTCTCAGCACAGGTGATCTAATTGTGAAACGCCTATAAAACTCATTTGACAAAAAAAAAAAGAAAGCGTACACGTTAAGAATTTCCTGTCGACTCATTTGTGCATTTTTGAGTTTAACAGAGAAGCAATTTCACAGCAGCAATGCCTTAAGTGAAACAGCTGCCTTATTTCCAGCAACTTACGAAATCAGTGAAAACACAGAAAACACACACAGCAGTGGAACGTGTTTTGTTTTTCTAAAAACAAGTATTTGTGCGTTGTTGTTGTTTTTTTACATTTTCTCCTCTCCCGCAAATGTCAGAGAAGCAATAATGCTGAGGTGCAAATGAAGGCTACGGGAGAGGTGTAAAATAGTTTTCAGGTTCAAAACTATGCTATGATGTATAAATGTATTTTATGCTTTATCTAATAGAGCTCAGATTGAGTCCAGGTGTTGAACAGTAGCTCAAAGTGTCGTCCCGTGTGCTTATTGACTGTATTGAATTTTCTTTCGTTTTTGAAGGTGGGACGTTCCAATTTAAAATGACATTTATGTATTGCTGAAATTTGATTAAACTGATCTGGTACTGTAGTGGGTTGTTTTTCCATCATGGTTGAATCGTGGACTGTCTTCAAACTTTGTATCAAAGAAACAAGTATCTTGTAGGGGGGTCTGGGGATGCCGTAGCCCAGGAGTGCCCAATATTGGGAGATCTACCTTCCTGCAAAGTTCAGCTTCAACCCTGATCAAACACAACTGAACCAACTAATCAGGTAGGTAGGTAGATCTCCAGGAACAAGATTGGGCACCCCCGCTCTATCCTATCCTGTATCCCAACAGGACCATGGCTCCATCACATGCCTGCTGAGAAATAATGGTTCAGTCAAAAGATACTTTGATACCAAAGCTCAGTCCAAAAGTGCAACACTTGGACAAAACCCTCAATAATGTCCAGCCATTCCCAGGAATCTGCATAACTCCCTGCATTTGGTAGGAACTGGAAATACACAAATGGCAAAATTTTTGCTTTAATTGGACAAACCTGTCCATTTTCCACTACTTTGCCCAAGGTAGGTGACTTAAGCCTTAAACTTGCAGATATGTAGTTAAAGAGTCCTTTGTCAGACTCTTATTTGACCCAAAAGCTGCGTCCCAAATCAAAGGCTGCTCCCTTCGAAGGGCGATTGCATCACTGCTGTGCGACCGAAGGCTGTCCTAATTTGAAGGCTCCTTCAAGTGTGTCCTCTTTTGTTTCTCAGGCAATGAAGGCTACAACAGATGGACGCTTTGTGGCAGACCTACCACAGAATTTATTGTGTGCCAGTGGCGACAGGATTTTTTTAGATACATTTCCAGATTACACTTTTAAATGTAATTACTGAGTTCTACTTTAGGCTGGAATACACTACACGACTTTTAAAATCGGACAATATTTTAAAACACTGGGCATCATGCACTTATCGACTTTGTAAATAGTGACAGGTAAACTGGCCATCATACACTAAACGACTGGGGATCATACATTATCAGACTTTAAAGTTGTTCCAATCACAACAAACCCAGAAATTAGAGCCTTGTTGCTAGGAGACACGTGACAAATGAAAACAATGAGTGTTCTAAAACCGTCTGGAAATGCCAAAAAAATTTAAAGGGTGGAATTAAAGGGTGCGTCTCAATCAGCTCCCTTGTTCAGTAGTCAGGGCATTCATGATATCAGACATTTTAAGAGCTGTCTCAATCACAAAATCCTTCTAGTGCACTGGAACACTGGCACAAATCCCACAATGCAGCGCGAATTCTAGAGAACATCCCTTACCGTAAATGGCGTCACATTCTGAAGCATGAAACATAAACCACGTCAGCCAACTCGTTAATATGACACGCGATAGAAGATTTTAAAAAAGACAAAGCATTTTTAGTATATTTCAGCATCAACACAGATCGCTAGACAGGTAATGAACACATCTAGTTAACATTTATAATTAATATTTGGCTGAAATGTTGTAAGAATATGTAACCGAACCATGTGTTTAAAGAGACTTTAAAAAATATATATCAAAAAGAGATTGGTCCCGCATGCTTATTAATTCAAGTGGTGATTTTCTACAAAGTTGTCTGTTGACGTTGTACATAGTCATGTCGTCGGAAATTGAGTGATCACTGTCACATTGTGCAGCGAGTCAGGGTACTTACCAGTGACATACACGATATACTGATTCATGAGCTAGGGAACTGATTGAGATGCACCCAAAGTCTGTCACCATCATACACTACGCCATTTTCTATGAAATATGTCAACTCAAATCTGCAGACTGGCTCTGACTTTCAGCAACTAGCGTCAACATCTCCAGACTAAATCAAGGCAAAAATTGTGTATTGTATTTCAGGGTTTACTCGAATAATCTAGTTTATCAAATGATACAAATCTAAAAATATATAAAGCCAATGAAGTTTTGACTGATATCTTAGCAAGATGTGCTTTTATATATTTTATACCCTTTATTTTGTACATAAATGCATCATGATTAACACGTTTAGACAGGCTTTGAACCCCGTTTTGTTTTTAGGCATTTTAATATATTTTTTTTAAAGTCCAGTGTGAATGTTAGTGCTGCCGTCAATGGCAAATATGTGGTAAACCATCAAAGAATGCAGACATTACTCACCAAGGGTTCCTCAGAGGCTCTTTCTGTTATAGATCTGGCCTTAGCGTAGTGCTGGATAAAGCATGCTTCAACAATGCCTCGTAGTGGTTCTTTAAAAAGTGTGATGAGGCAGATTGGCTCTTTTAAAAAAGTATGAAAAGGCCAGGTTTGGGGTATGACATTGAGACTGTTTTTTTTAAAACCCTGGAGTCATGGAAAAAAACAAAAAAATGTCCAGAAACGTTGCATTGTGGTCACCAGACGCGATTTCTTTAAGACTGCAAGGGAAGCTCAGCTTCCCCTATAATTGTCAAAAAATGAATGGTCAAATATATGTACTATTATGTTAACATTTTATTGACTAAAAATGCGTTAAACACGTTCATCTCGAACGAAAACAATTTCGTTCAGAATCAGCTACTTAGGTCGGCTGACTCGATTTCCTTCTCATTCATTCCCGTAGCGTACAGTGCATTACTCTGTTGAAGCCCAGCGTCCATTGACTTCAATGGGGCTGCTTTAAACAGTTTTTTTCAGAGCTTAGAAACAAGACGGTCATTTGGATAATGCTGCGATTATGTCCCGCCCACGGACGCTCAGCGTCTCTGGGATGAATGGAGGAGTGGGCTGGCCCGGACTCCGAGCGTCTGCGTGATGATTGGAGGGTCTGTCGAAAGACTGCATCTCCTTTTGATTGACAGCGATTTTGTACTATAAAAGTCACTGACACTGAAGCTATTCGAGCTCAGTCCCATCGCGGAAGTGTAGTCGAAAGACAAACTGCTGCAACCTATTTCTTGGTATTTGCTTGGTGAAATTGCTAGCCAATTTTCATCATACATTTCACCCAGATTCCTTGTTTCAGTTCAACCTAATTCCCATATTTCGAGTTTAATATCTTTTTTTAGATCGTTTGTTCATTCATTCATTCATTCATACATACAGTAGGCTAGAAAATTTTCTTGAAAAGAAATGTTGGGCAGAATTTAGGTATAAATAAATGGTAAATTTTTATGATGTTGGCCAAAAATGAGCTTCCCCTCTTTGAAGACCAGCAGCCTCCACTGGTGGTCACGTACTGCTTGGAGAATGATTGATGGGTGAGGTTTCCTGTTGTAGTAGCACTGACCTAAAGCTGGATCTCCAATGTGGCAGCCATTGATAGCTCCAACTGGTCTCCTAAAAGCAGCATGCTTGCTCAACCTCTCAAAACCTTCACCAATCTCCTCCACTTCAGCTTCTGAATGGGCCTTCAGATGATGACTGGAAGATGTTTTATTAGCCCATTACAGATTGAGTAGCATGTCCTGTGTGCAGTTGTCATCGGCACACAGAAACCTTTAGCTACAACTCTGTTGAATGTTCCACAGTCAAGCCATGCAGTCATTTGGCATTTTCTTCAAACCATGATGTCTTTAAGGCATCCCTCTTTAAATAGAAGTCAGGCTGATGTACTGGATGCTGCATGCACGCAGAGATGTCAAAGTAACATTTGGTCAATAAGTGCCTTTGCCAAGGGCACTCCAAACGCTTGCAGTAATGCCCTGTACCCTTCAGAGAACTAACTTCAAGGGCTCTGCCATTCGAAGGGAGTAGGGCACAATTCTGTTGGAAGTCACCTCATGTCTCTCGTCCAATCAAGTATTATGGGAAAAGCTTTGCCATTGGGAACCACTGGCACAGAAAACCTTCAGCTATTCAACTGGATACCATCGTTGAGCTAATTGGTGTCCCTTAAAGGTACAGGTCCCTTAAATGTAAATTTTCGCCGCTAGAGGGCGCATATTCAAAACAAACAGAAATGAAGGCGTCCGCTTCTTCTGGTCGAGCGTATGTGAGGTAAAACAGCGCTGCTTTCTTATACTAGATAAATTTGAGCGTGTTGAAAGTTCTGTTATAATGCCTCTCTGTGTGTTCGTCACCTGTCTAATAAAATGCATTTTAAAGGTTCCCTGAAATGCTTTGAAACATGGAGTGGGTTTCTATGTGTTGACGCCATTTAAACTGAGACAGGAAGACAGAGCGGGACATATTAAGCTGCCCCACCCCTTTTTAAAATGGCCAATAGCGTTCGTTTATATCACCGCTTGGGCTAAAGCCGTTCAGAGCCGTTGAGCTCCGTAAAGCCGCTTTTGAAAGGGTATGACAGCCACAATCTCATCCATATTGCTAAAATATAGCCTTCTGCATAGAATTAAAATAGGTCCGATACGTTTTATGACCTGCGCCGACTCACACATGTGATCCGCTCTGTTCTATCTTGTCTCTGGACCGGAGCAGAGTGTGTGTGTGTGTGTGTGCGTGCGTGCCCAGACTTCTTGTTTTCCTGAATGGAAAGAATATTTACACTGTCTCAATCATCCTATGTCCCCTATATAGTGCACACCGTGCCATTCACCGTACAGAAAATACTAATTTCTGTGAACAAGTGAGTGGCTTCATAGTTAGGCTATTTATAGTGTAGGGGGTGGGCGCTTCAAATTCTAGAGAGCATTTGATTGGACAGAAATGAGATGAAGAAGTACGATGTGACGTCAAAAAAAATGGTTGAGCTGTTGGCGGAGATGACGAACTTCAAGCTTTGAATGCTTATATCTTCTAAATGCGAATGTTGCCACTGTTTTGGAGCACACTGGCATACAGATAACAGTAAGACTAACATATTGATACTAGCACCCAAAAAAAACATCAATTTTGAGTTCATGGGACCTTTAAAGTGTCTTTGGGGTTTATTACAAAATAAAACTTTGAGGATGTTCAACGTCATTGGCAGGCGACGCAAGGACACGGTCTGTTTCAGTAGTTAAAATAGCTTATTTCTCTGGATTTACACATTTACAAAACACTACACAAGTCAGCAAAATATAGAACACTTTTTTATAACGTTTTAGTGTTTTTTTGGATATTTTAATACAAAAATCGTACATATTGTGGCTTTAATCAGGCAATTTAAATACTATTTTAATATTTTCTTGTAACCAGGAGCATGCCTATGGCTGTGGGATCCTGGGACATTAGTGTGGTTTGGGAGAAAACAGGATCAAAATGACAAACGTTAGAGCAGCGATTCTTGGGGAAAACACTGCACATTTTGTATATCTCCCTTATATGACACAATTCAGTTCATGAAGTTCTGTGCAAAAGGGCTTATTATTTAAATCAGGTGTGCAAATAATGGAGACATCGCAAAGAGTAATAGTACTATATATAGTATATTTAATGAAGTCTGCATTGTGATTAGGCAGAAATAAGACAGGAACCAAAATAAACTTGATTGATTAAAGTGTCCATTTAATAGGTCATGGTATCTGTGTTCACTAGTGCTGTCACTAGTTCACTAGTTCACTAGTGCTGTCACACTAAAAACACAGCTTCCGTTCGTCTCACAATTATAATTCAGAGCACCTCTCAGGGAAAGACTGGGAGATGCTACAGAGGGAAATGACTGCAATCATCTCTTGAAGGCAGAATATTCTCTCTTTGTCTTTCTCTCTTTATGATAGAGGGCTTGTGGGGAGGAGAGAGGGGGAATGCAGCTCTCTGCACACTTTAATTGGAGATGTGTCACACTAAATATATAGTGTGAACACAACCTGCAACTGGAGACTTGAACCAGGAGCCCAGGGGAAGCCGGCAGTGTTATTGGGCAGCAGCCATCGTGCCACAGGGCCATAGATGTGCGGCTACGCTAACCAGTGCCTTACACAGCGATAGTCACTATAACCAGTACCTCAAGCATGTTTGTTTGACTGATTACTCTATCCATGCATTTAGATATAGAAACGTATTAAATGCCATGGTTTTTTAGAAATAGCACACTGTGTTTGAATTCACACAGCAATCACAGCCTCCCTAGAAGACCTTTTGAATTAAACTGTATTCTCATTGATAAATCTGTCATTAAAGCTCGGGTATGTAATGTTTTTAATAATATTTTGTGTTATATATATATATAGTATGGGTCTAGTAGCCTCTGTATCACCTCGCTCTCTTCACTGAATGTAGTCAGTGTGTCCTGTAGGGGGAGCGAGAGAACTTCAAATGATCCTTATTTGGACATATTACAAGTTTCACAAACAACACTGGAAAAAAATATTTATGATAGTGATGATCTTCATAGCTCATTATTCCAAATACCCATTGATGAGGATTTTGACCATGACTTTATACGCCATCATGGTGTGTGTGGGACAGAAAATCAGTAACAGTTTCACTATGGACTAACAATCTCGATTGCAAAATTGGTAGTTGGCTGTACAACATTGACAGAATTATGCTCAATTATATAATTATTCTCTAAATGTCTGGACAAAAGAAATCTTCTCTGGCTCGACAGCAGCAAAGCAGACCATGTCTGAACATTTACTGGGTGTTAATGCAACATGTATTTAGGGTTAGGTCAGTGAATATGTGTTATATTGTACAACTAGAATGCTCTATACAGCCAGGGTTAATACTGAGCTAGAACAGTGCCACTGCGTGATTATTTGGCTATATATGGTGTTGCTATATATGATGCATGATATTTGACATGATGTGTTTCAAGTAGTGTTAGTGTGTCGGTGTATTTTTACTTTTTATTACGTTTAAAATTTAGATGATGATAATCAAATTCCGAACATTTATGCAAGTTTTTTTTTTATTTAGTATGAATATCGATTATTTTGGTTTCATTCAGCATACAAACTGCATTTTGAGCTTCACTTTGGTCATCTTTTGAGTTGTGTTCAGTATATTACAGAGAGTGACACATTTTTACCAATGCTATTTATTTGCATTACACATTTTGTGAAGAACA
This sequence comes from Oxygymnocypris stewartii, assembly GCA_003573665.1. Taxonomy (NCBI): domain Eukaryota; kingdom Metazoa; phylum Chordata; class Actinopteri; order Cypriniformes; family Cyprinidae; genus Oxygymnocypris; species Oxygymnocypris stewartii. The sequence goes on along the minus strand of QVTF01025312.1, from coordinate 12,884 downwards.
AATATAATAAATGTATATATATTTAAAAATATTAAACACCAGTTTATAAAAGAAAACATTTTAAGGGCACACTTTAAACAGAGAAAATATTTTAAATATATCTGGTCTCATTTTACATTTATATTTTATTCAGTGGCTGCTGTGTGTATATTTGCTATAATAAGTATGGATATTAGCCAAGAGCAAAGATAATAAATATCCGTTTGAGATGCTTTTGTCCTTGAATGGAGCAGTGAGGGAGCTCAGCGTGGCGCGTTGGTGAATCCTTTAAATAGCCCACGGCAAAAGAAAGCCTGATTAACATGCCAAGAGCCGTGCTAGCTATCACTTACAAACTGCTTGTGTTTATATGTGCTGTCTGTGTGTGTTTGTGAGAGTCTTTTGCTCTGATGGTGTGTTGTCCTGCTGTGTGGTGTGTGTGTGTGTGTGTGTGTGTGTGTGAGCGTGTGTAGTGTTGAGCGTGTGTGGAGCGTGTGTGAGCGTGGTGTGTGAGCGTGTCTGTGTGTGTGTGGAGAGTGTGTGTGGTTGTGGTGTGTTGTGTGTGTGTGTGTGTGTGTGTGTGAGCGTTGTGTGTGTGTGAGCGTGTGTGTGAGCGTGTCTGTGTGTGTGTGTGTGAGAGTTTGTGTGTGTGTGTGTGTGTGTTGTGTGTGTGTGTGTGTGGTGTGTGTGTGGGGTGTGTGTGTGCATGCATATGTGGTTTATGAGGACACAAATTTGTATATGACATGGGTACGACATAGTATTACAAGAGAAGGTGATTTATGAGGACATTTTCAAGTGTCCCCATAATTTAAAATGCTTATAAATCATACAGAGTAAGTTTTTTGGGGGGAAAGTAGAAATGCACCGTCTCCTGTGAGGGCTAAGTTTAGGTGTAGGGTAGGTGTAGGGCAATAGCACATACAGTTTGTACAGTATAAAACCATTACGCCTATGGAGAGTCCCCGTAAACCATAAAAACCAACATGTGTGTGTGTGTGTGTGTGTGTGTGTGTGGTGTGTGTGTGGCAATCAGCCCAAACCATGAGTACAATATAGTCTGTAGACAAACTAGTGAATGCTTCCCGTCTCTATTAGTTGGTGTAGAGAGTTTACACGCTGCAAAACAAGCCTTATCTTACTTAGTATTTTACATCCCCATAGTTCCTATCTCCAAACTGGAGCTCCTCTCTGGACGACATACATACAGCCGGTATTCCTCTTTCTTTTTCTCTCCATCTCTGACTCTCAGGCTTCCAGAGAGACAACGGCCACACACAGAGACAGAGGGTAAGGAAAAAAACATCAACAAAAAAAAACATACTATAGCGCTGCACTGCAAAAAAAAAAAATATACTAAATTAAATTTAGCTTATCTAGTAAATGCATCTTAATTTAATAATTTGCAGATTTTTTTACTAGAAACAAGACAGCAATACTAGGTAAGATAAACCTTTTTTTGCAGTGCAGTGCTATAGCTTTTTTTGTTGTTATTGATTTTTCTATTCCCTTTGTCTGGTGTCTTTCTGGGAACCTGAGAGTCAGAGATGGAGAGAAAGAGGAATACCGGCTGTATGTATGTCGTCCAGAGAGAGGAGAGTTTTGGAGATGGGAAGTATGGGATGCAAGGTCTCTCGTGTCACACCTCCTGACAGCTGAGATGGGACCAGCGCAGAGATCATCCCTCACCAGTGAAGAATACTCGGTGTGATCGTTTGACAGCCTTGCTGAGCTAGTTTCTAGTGTCTCAAAGCAGGTCAAGGGATCTGGGGCCGTCTCCAGCTGCTTTAAACACGAGTCCTCAAGATAACAGCACGCTTGTACTGAGGAAAGCCCAACCTAGCAGTGACCAGGTCCTGCGTGCTACGTCTATGACAGACGAGAACTAGGTCTCTTCTTCACCGCTGCAATACACTGCACACGGTACTCAGAGCCGCGGCGATTCATTATTAACCCGTCACATATTACATGACAAAAAACGGAGTTGTAACATAATCATTAGGTAATATAATCAGACTACTTTTTGATTTCTTTCTTCATTTAACACATTGATTTAAATAGTATAATCTTTTAGCATATAGAAATGCAAAGAGAAAGAAAATATATGTCATTCGTTGTTATTAACAACATAAAGTGTATTAACCCTTACATTACATTTCCCAAACTAAGGTTCATGAAGGAACGGCGAGGGGTTTGTTGAGCTACTTATCAAATCATAAAAATATCAAATTAAATAAATAACATATATGTGACCATTAATCAGAGAACTGTGAATATGCAAACGTGTTACTTGATTATTAACTTACAGTATTATCTTAAAATCTTACAGGAACTTCAATTATATTACATGAAAGAGATTCTGCTCACGAAAAAAACATTGTGAATGCATACATTACATGCAAATAAGAAATAACATGGAAAATATGAATTTAGAAAGGAATCCTTAAGAGATGAAAAAGTATTCAAAACATTATTAATTATTTATTGTTATTGTGTGAATAATATATTGAATCGTGTAAATAATTAACATAACTAGTCTAGTTACAAATATTTTAAAATGTAATATAATCTTTTTACAAGTACATTTATGCAATCTGATTACATAATCCAGATGACATGTAATCAGTTACTAATCACTAATAACCACTGACAGTGCTAAATATTACTCTCAATGTAAAATAATAGATATTACACAAGATAACTCTATTTAGAGGAGATTTTATATGTAGCTAGTCATTGATTATCACTACTGTATATCAAAATAAACCACGCTTCTCTCCACGACATCATTATTATATACGTCTTTTCTTTCAAGTGAGAACATTTCTGAACATTTAAAGTAATAATCAAGCATCAAGACAAACCTTCTGCTTCCAGAAAAACAGTCTTTTAACCAGTCGTCTTCACAGATACACCACCACGCCGGTTTTTGCTTTATTTGAGGTGATTTAAAATCCTGGTTCTGATGACCTACAGCACTGCAGATTGTGTGCGTGTTTGCAATGACAACAATGCACTAAACATGAAAAGGTTTTCCTACAGATGCCAGCATTTTCAACACAAACCTCATTCACGGATCTGTGAAATGACTAAAACCCCTGTATTTTTCATTTCCAGGCCAGTAGTTGATGATGAAGATATGCAATGTGCTTGCACATTATAGACTGAACACAGAATATGCATGCACATGTCATCATCGTTTGCATAGAGGCAATAACAGTATCTTTTTCAAAAACTTGAACTGGGAAACCTGATTTAAAAGTTTGCATTTTCAGGCTCCCAAAATGCCGTTGTTATGTAAATGAATGGCCAAAACGCATAAAAGTTTTCACATTTGTAGTTGATTTGTAGGCCCGATTTTCACTCGCCAATAATTTTATTGGAGATCTCCAACAAATGCCTGAAATCTGAGGCAAAATGGCTCTTGTTCATGCAAGTGATGCTCGGATAGTGTAAATGATCAGTGATGTGACCTGGGAGAAAAGCTGATGTGTCGCCAGTGCCTGAGAAATATTCAGCTAAATATCTGGATGTGTCTGTGCCCTCTACAGTGTGAACTGTGTTTTGACTGGAAATGATCATCGGCGAGAGTCTACAGCCAATGAGAGAACAAGATACAGGGCAAGGCTACTTTTAAGAAGTCGTAATCGTAGTCGTGTCATTTCCTATGTATCACTTCTTATTCAGTATTAACAGAGATTGTCTTACTATAGGGGAGATGAGAGGGTCTGTATTACTTGCTATTGGAGAAAGCATAACAGCTAACTTGCATCACGTGTGCCTTTATAACCAATCATATTACAGCCTTGACGTCACTGGAATTCAGCTTCGAGTTGTGCGATGCTCAGGCGCTGTTTACGAATCACATAAGAATGAATGAGAAGTGCCGTAAGCTGAATCCTACCTGTTCGCAAAAAGAGTGACTTCTCTTATAAAACTGCTTTTTTTTTCAGTGTTAACTCTAAAAATAGTTCGAACATTTAAATTTTTTGTTAAAATCACTGGACTATAAAAATAATCAACAAGACTATTTGGTGTACATCCAAAACCCCTTCATCAGTTGTCAAGAGTTAAGTGATTTTAATAAAAAAATGTATGTTTGAACGTTTTCACACCTGGATGGTTTAGTTATGGATCTACACAGACAGATTCAATCCAAAAGTATTGTTTACATTTATAGGCGCTTTTATCCAAAGCAACTTACAGTGTATTCAGGTTATACATGTATTGTCAGTATGTGTGGGAATTGAACCCACAACCTTTTGCGCTGCTAACGCAATGCTCTACCACTGAGCCACAGGAAACACTGTTTAGTGAAAAACATGTAGAAGATTGGCTGATAGGTTGTTGATTCATTAAATGGTGAGCTGTTTTCTCTAAAAAGCCTTCCTCCATTGACATCCATAAAAAAATGATTTGGCCTCTGGTCTCCTTTCTCAACTTACTGCCAAAGCACAAGCTTTAGCCATTATGATTTTTGGCTAAAAGTAGCCTTTTAGTGGCTTCTAGGTACTACTAATTTATTTAATGTGCTGCTTTTCCATTACCTTAGGCAATCTCATATTCTCTGCAGTTATTGTTGTTCGTTATTTTCAACCCTCCAGTAGCATATAGTGATGCTATTCAAATTGTCTTAAATGATTAGAGAACTGCGCAACTAAAAAAACTAAAAGGAATCACAAAACAGAGCTATGTCCATTTACTCACTGGACACGTGCGAAACAAAACCTCTGCCACAGAAATACTGCCGAGGTAGATGACCTGAACATGTGCTGCGATTGAAACAAGACACGAATGAGCTGCTGCCAGACGCTGCTGTCATGCTCTCCAAAAACCCTGACTAAGGTCCCGATTGTCCCGCCACCCTCCATCCCACAGCCCGGTCTGATCTGTGCTGATGAGCCGGGTGTCGGCTTCATGCCACGGGACGCCTCCGCATGCGCTCGTCCAAACTGGAAGGATACAAATATTAGCGGTCAATCTTAACCAACACACTGGCAACATGGTGAAGGTGGAAAAACGATGTGGTTTTCAAAAGAATGCATGCCAGAGATAAATCAGGGGTCTGTTTTTTTTGTGACAAAGCCCACCTAAGCAGGCTAAACAATAATGAGCGCTGGAAAGCAATGCTGTAGTATGCAGTTTGTCTTTTCTCTGTAGCATGAGGAGTTTGGCACGACTCGGCAGTTCATGGCACAAACCCGGCGAGGAGCTGCTGTGGGCGGAGGCATCAGAGCTGAAAGAAAACATCAGCGTCTCCTCAGGACACAGACTTTCACAATTATTTTGTGGTATATAAAATCTAATATATAACTTATAGAAAGTAATGATGCTGCCAATTCAGCTTGCATCACAGGAATAAATTATATTTTAAATTATATTAAAAGATAGAAAAATATTATTTTACAGTGTAATAATATTCCCAATGTTACTGTTTTTCTGTATTTTTGATTTAATAAATGCATCCTTGTTGAGCATTAGAGACTCACCTGAATTCCTGGAAGTATGGGACGTTTTTTAAAATTGAATAACATACTTTAATACTTTTGAATAACATTTTTAATACTTTAAAAAACAATGTTCCTCAACATCAAATTGCAAAGGCTTTGAAAATATCATCATCTGCAGTGCATAACATCATCAAAAGATTCAGAGAAACTGGATAAAACTGTGTGTAAAGGACAAGGCCGAAGACCTCTGTTGGATGCCCGTGGTCTTCGGGCCCTGAGACGACACTGCATCACTCATCGGCATGACTCTGTCTTTAACATTACTAAATGGGCCCAGGAATACTTCCAGAAACCACTGTCATTAAACGCAATCCACCTGTAGATGCTAACTAAAGCTAAATCTCATTTAAAATGGACGGTTTCAAAGTGGAAAAGTGTTCTATGTTAAGACGAGTCCAAATGTGACATTCTTTGTTGGAAATCACGGATGGCATGTCCTCCGGACTAAAGAGAAGGGATACCTTCCAGCGTGTTCAGTTCAATTAAGTGCCTTAACTGCATTAACTTATTACGTTTATGCATTAAACTTACAGCCCTAATATATATATATATATATATATAAGCATATGTAAAAAAGTTTTGGGACACCGCCTTTTAATGAACAAACTACTTCTAATGACTACTTTAGTAATCTCCATGAGTAAAAATCTTAATGTTGAAGCATATAATGATATTCTAGGGAATCTAATTTTATATCAACAGTTTGGACAGAACTCTTTTCTATTGTAACATGACAGTGTCTCGGTGTATAAGACAAGAATCAAAGAGAAATGATGATTCAGTCAGTGTGGAAGAACCTGACTGGTCTGCAGAAAGACAAGCTGAACACCTCTGGTGTGACTTTATAACTCATCACCAAACACCAATGACTTGTACAGATGGGTTCAGTCATTTCATACACTTCAAAACTGTTACAAAGAGGTGGAAATACACGTTTTAAATACATGAGTTATGTTTTCATTTTTGGTGTCACCAGTTTTGGAATCGACTTTTTCTGTTCCAAAGAAGGGGGTGTCCCAATAGCTGTGTCCTATAATGAATGTACATAAATTGTAGGTACATGGGTTCACTCACAATTACAAGGAAACGGAGGAGTACAATTTTGAAGTAAGACTCATAAAATCCAAAAAATATGTAGCAGGTAAATCAAGTAAACCTTCAGAAATAAACCAAAAAAACGAAACATTCTCAATCTGCTGGCCCCATCAACTTGCCTAGTAAACTAAATATCCATTAATGTAATATTTCAGACCATTGTTGGTGTTTTTTTCTAGCTTCATTTACTCATCCATAGTTTAAAATTAAATTACATTTGTGTTTTAGTTTGACTTATTTTAGTTTATACCATATATATATATATCCTGTCTTCTATATACTGTATGACATTATATTGTTTGTCAGCCACACTGCTCATGTATAGACCCCTAAAAAAATTAAAATAAAGAAAAGAAATACAAAACTATATCATCTGACCACACTTTACAACTTGTGAATATAAAATATAATCATATGTGACTTTAGAAGCATAACCCAGCAGCTTTACGAGACAAAGCCAGTTTCAGGCCCTTAGTAAGTAAGTTTTTCTAATTCACACAATAACTATGACAATGAAAGTTAGTATGCTGTGGAAGAATACGAGTGTTGTTCCTAATGAAAGTGGGAGCGGTCTGTGCGGGTTTGTTTGTGTTTGTGAGGAACGGCTGGGGGCTGCAGGTATGAAAGAGCTTCAGATTTGGGGAGAGAGACTGACAGCATGTTGGGACCCTGCGCACCGCTCATATTCATCTGAAAGACAACAGAGACCTCTTGACAGAACCAAACCACATACACAAAAATGTTTACATCCTGCAAACACTAACGATTGCAACAAAAAAGCAAATCATATCAATCGTGCGTCTTTTGATCACACTTTGTTTGTGCTTTTGTCAGATGGTAAGAGGGGAATTTACTCCAAATATTTAGAGCGGATTCTCAACATGTGAAGGCTTTATAAATATAGTGAGGATGTTATACAAATAATACAACTATGGAGGTCCACAACATGACAGTAATGAACCACCGCAACCAAATGCAGCCATGTTCATTTCAACAGAGAACATTTTTGAGCCTGGTTCTTAAATATATCCTAAATATGTTATACCCAGTTTTGAGTATTATATATGTGTATAGTTACACCTGCTTTCCATGTTCGGTGCTGGCCCCACGATTCAAGCATCATTCAGTTCATGAACTTGTTGTATGTCTATTCACCTATTCCTAAAATGTCATTTTAAACATTGTATTTAAAAAAGGGAAAACAGCATTATTCTAAAACAGCAAAACACATTGGTCTCACTTTCATTTTAAGGTGATGTTGTCACAATTTAACTACACAAATAAGTACTGAGTACTGGTTAAAGTTAGGGTTTGGTTTAGAGTTGCTTGGAGTTATGCTTTATTTACTGTTATTTGTGACATGTAACATGCTTAAAAAATGTATTGGGACCCGTTACCACAATTTAATGCATGGTTGCAAGTTATACATTCTACATGATTAATTGAATTAAACCTTTAAATTGCTAATTATATTTTATGAGTTCTGTTGACAATGTTGATCATTATATTAAAGTGATACATTGGGTTATGTAAACTCAAATTTCTGCATTTAGTATTATTATTTAAATTAGTAACTAATAAGTAAAAAATATAATTTTATTGTTTACTTTGTAAATTGGGCACAAGATTTCTAGTTCCCATACTGGATAAGGAGAATACATGTTGAAGTGAGGTGTATTTATGGGTTTTTTTATAGTGAAGGGAAAAACTGATAGTGTTTAATTGACTTTTATATTTGACATTTGAAAGAGTTTATGTTTTTTATGTTGCCATTTTTGTAAACCAGCCAATCATATCAGACCCTACTTACTGGATGGAGATGTGTGAATGGAGTGTGGGCAGTCTGTGGCCTTAGCATTGCCTAATGCATTATTTCAATTTAAAGTCTTGACCCCCCCCCCCCCCCCCCCAAAAAAGGGTATAGCCTCATGAAAATGTGTATCAGTGGCACGATTTTAGTTTTTTATTTTACGTTCTATTTGTACGCAGAAACGGACATTGGCGTGCATATACGCATGTTTTCGAGGTGCACATAATGCGTCATTTTTGCGTGCATATTACACGCACTTTGTTGGCATGCGTATATGGCGCATTTTGGCGTACATATAATATAGCCTACGCATCTACCCCACACCTCTAAACCTACCAATTGTACATCAAGTCCATTTTTGCATATAAATAGTACCCCAAATACAAACAGAAAATGCTATTGAAATAAACATTCATAAATCGGGTTAAAAATAAATTGTGTGCATTGTCAAAAACAACACACTTCCATAAAGGTCCAATAAAACTGTGGTGAATAACCCAAGTCTAAATACTGAGGCACAACTCTTTATATCCCAATCTGAAACACGCGATTGAAAATGTGAAAGTGCATTTCTCACAGAGACGCTTCTATATCTCGTCTGCCAGAAGAGGGACCAATCCGCCTTCATAGACGCGACAAGCAGTCCAGGGCTCCGGATCCGGCGACTCCTCGATCCAGACGCCAGATCTTGCCGGCGTCCCGCGGATTTTAATCATGCCTCTCTGTCAGTGTTTGAGAGCAGCAGGCTGACAATGATTTCCTCCGTGATTACGCACAGGGCGCGTCCCCGCGGGGATGGGGCCCCCTCTGGAGCCGTCCTCATGGCTTTGGGGGCCTCGCTTCCATTTTCCATTATTATGTGGACTACCGGAGCGACAGCGCAGAGCGAGACCTCGCAGGTTGGTGATGAGGAGGGAGCTCGCATGTTCCTCTCCGACTCTTTTTTCCTTTTTAAAACAGACTCGGTCCTATTCTCAGATTAAACGAGAGAATTGACAGTCTCAATTAGTCTTTAGCTCGTGCCAATTTAAGGAAATAATTCGCTTTTACCTCGTTTTTCGCTTTATTAGATTTTTTTGCGCACATTTACAGCGCCGTTCGAGATCTATCGCGCAATGTAACAGATCATTTCAAACATGTATATGAATTATCAGCAGATGGATATGACATTTTAACTCTTCTACTGCTTTAAACAGACACATCTAGACCAACAGGAACTGACAAGCACCACTGTGTTTTTTTTTACCTCGAATGTGCAATGTGTCAATGAGCTTTATGATCACATTAGAGCAGATATAGAAATACATATATGTATATTCTTCAGCGGTTTCTGTAGGATGTCGCGCCGCAAACAAGCCAAACCAAGAGCTCTGAAAGGTAAGTGATCCTCTGAACCTGTAAAACGGCTTTTCGACAAACCAAAACTGAATTTTGTAGGATGTCAAACATCTTCTCACGGTAAATGCATGCGTTATACAACACCGTTATTTCCACGGTGCGCTTGCAAATATGAACTGTAAAACCCAAAGCTTTGCTTTATGAACTAGAGACGTTAAAGTAGAAATGCACGACACTCTTCGCTGTGTTTTATGTGGTCTTGTCTCGTTGGAGAGTTCAGCACGATGTGTGCATGCTGTAAATGATGATATAAGATCTGGATGATAAATTGGCACGCGAGTTTGGAGTGACACCTCACGTGACCTGAGCCTGAGCTCTGTCGTGAAAGTGGGATAACATAAGGACATGAATCGTTTGACCATCACAGCATTTTCAGATTTAAGCTACTGTCCTCGTGTTGTTCTGATGCGTTCTTTGCATGCAAGAGTCTTCGGTATGATGATGTTATTTGTTGCATTGTTTTCAATAAATGATGTTTGTAAAGAAACAAGTGAATCCGACAGAGGAATTTATTTTAGAGGAAAACATGACTCATTTATTTCTGTTGCAATCATTCAGTTTTATTAAATCTTTCTGACATTGTGAATTAGCACTGTCGGCTAAACTAATGTTGTCTATGTTATAATTCCACAAAATAATAATACAACATTTTTACTAGTACATTATTGGACCCACATTATATTGAGTGTCTTTATGTAATACCTTTTCTCTTGATTATGGCACAAAATCTAAACTAAACATGTTCGTCTTAATTTTGTTATTTTGGTAACACTTTATTTTAAGGTCTCTTTGTTACATGCTACATGTATTATAATCACAATTAAGTATGCATAATTATATGCAAGTAACACTATAAGCCAAACCCTAACTATATAGTAAGTACATGTAATATTACTCAATATGTAAATGCATAATTACACTGTAACAAGGACACCTTAAAATAAAGTGCAACCGTTATTTTATCTGAATTAAACATATGTACGATTTAGTCCATATTTTGCATATTTGTTAATGAGGGATTTGTGGACGCATCCATGCAAGATTAATATATTTATTTGATTTATGATTTATATTTGAAGTAAAAAGATAAAACGAGACCCTTAGGATGAGATCAGCACAGAAGGCCCAGAGGAGCATGTTGGTACTAGTGTTATTGTTTTTAAATGTAATATTTTATTATAATTCATAAGGTTATTATTCAATAATTACACGAGTTAGATGTATAATAATAAGCTATTCATTAAAACCTAAGCTAATGGAGTGGATTGCAATTAAGACATATCTTCAATTAAATAATGCATACAGTTAAATAAGTATATATGCATATGCTTGTATGAATTGTACCGTTCAGAGGAATCTCCTTCTCTTGGGATCATGCTTTGTCTGTCATCAGTTATTCAACTAAATGGTCAAAAACACAATTTTAAATTGAATAGCTTACGTTGTGCCATAACAACTAAATTAGCACATGTTTCTGTCTATTTCCCTTAAATAGCATGTTGGTTGATGCATCATCACGATACACGCGTGTGAACTCAATCTAAATGGTATAATTGAAAAGTAAATGGACATAGTTATTAACTTACTGTATATCAGTTAAATCATTTAATTCACTGTATATACTTAATGTGTAACATACATGCTTCTGTGCTTGCTATTACCTGCCTGTAAATGCACTAACTTATGTGACTAGCTGCATCTATAATTACACTGCTAGCTCTTTTAACACCTACCCATAGCACTAAACCTGTCCCTAAACTGACCCGTGTCCACACTATAGCAGCTGAAGTGTTGCGAAACAACACAAACTCAACGAGTAAGCTGTCTCAAACACTTAATATTGAATGGCAACTCGAGTACACTATACTTTGGCATTTTATGTTTTTACCTTGCATTAAGCCTTCTTTTTAGCTAGACATAATTATTTGTTTGCATAAAGCACACATTGTAGGTACGAGTGAATCAGGTAATAAACCTGAATGGAGTTGCATTAGTGGTTATATGTTATTAAGTCTCTAGTGTAGTGCCAGCATGCAGGTGGATTAATAGGAGGACAAAGCTTTTGAATTGATGTTAATGTAACAATGCAATATTTAACAGTTTCCTTTTTGAAGCTATTTTTATACATTTGGCACTTTTATTTAAAGCAACTTTGCACTTACGGTTGACATCTTACCAGTTTATGCCATTCATTCCCTGGTAATTTCACCCATTATGATGCGTTACAGATGCCAGGCTTTGCTGTTTGAGCTGTAGAGAAACACTCATTAGATTGAACCTCACATGTTCAGTCAGATACAGCTCTGATGTGTGTGTGTGTGTGTGTGTGTGTGTGTGTGTGTGTCAGAGCGCATCACTAGAGGTGATGGAGGTCAGCGAGGGTGTGTGTAATACTGTCCTCTGTCATGGAGACACAAGCTAGTTTAAATACATATGAGTCGTGTGTTTGGATCTCAGGGAAGATTTTTTTATTTCTTTTTTTGAAAAAGGTTATTTTAATATATAATGCGCTGGACAAAGGTGACAGCATTATTGCTTAAGGGAATAAATGTCCACAGGCCAAAGACATACATCATCCGCTCATATGCAAACACTTTCTCCTCTCACGCTGACATTTACTCAGAGCTGCCCTTCTGCATCACACACACACACACACACACACACCACACACACACACACACACGCACACACACACACACACACACACACCCCACACACACACACACCACCAACACACACACACACACACGCACACCCACACCACACACACACACACACACACACACAACACCACACACACACACGCACGCTCACACCACACACACACACACCCACACACACACACACACACACACTCTCACACACACACACACACACACACACACGCAGACGCACACACATGCGCACACACGCACGACACACACACCACACACACCACGCACACGCATGCACACACACACACACACACGCTCACACACACCACACACACCACACAACACACACACACTCGCACACCACATGCACACACACACGCACATGCACACCACACACACACACACACCACACACACACACACACACACACAACACACA